>JABUQX010017004.1:12500-29175 GCA_015478945.1 Trachelipus rathkii | reverse complement strand
CTCTTCTAGCAGATAAACAATTCCTTGGCCAGGCCCCCGTGATAATACAACCAACTAACACTTTCCAAGATTCTCAAACCTATATCGTATCAGTATTCAGACCTCCTGTCGAATGAGTTACCGGCCTGTGCAATATACTACAATGCAATTTTATACTCAAAACTCACCAACGTCTCTCCCTGAAGGTCCTTCAAGTGAAAACAACGGGAATAAATTTAAAAATACTTTAATAAAAAAAAATGAAGTCAATAATACTCGTTATCAATGAATTTACCTGTTTTATGATTAATGTTTTGATCATGAAATCAATGACTTTTAGACCTCAAATAATAGCTATTTGAATATTTGAATAAATAAGAAGGTGTAGGAACTTTGGAGAGACTCAAAAAACTACTGGACTAAATTTAAAATTACTTTTAATGAAGCAAAATAGTGACCTATAGTACAGCTTTGATACAAAACAAAGTTTTAATGCATCCAGTACATGTTAATTAGACCACTTCCACAGATTATCTACGTACATGCGCACCCGAATGATGAGAACTCAGTACTCAAATTATTATAATATTTTTATGCTTTAAAATATACCTCTTGCAATATAGATCAACGACCATACATATGTACATGCAATATGTACATTTATATGTGCATCAATGTATATATGCAAACCACTGTTAAACAAAAACAAAATGCTCTAACATTAAATTTATACAGATCCTCGCCCATAAATAGGTGTTTGAGAGTATATAAATATTTATGTTCAAAAATGTGTATAAATAAATTCAAAATATATTAACAAAAAAGTATATAGACCGATTTTTTTGGAAGGGAATCTGAAATCTTTACTTGAAAATTAATCAGATTTGAAATTCAAAAAACATCGATTCGTCAATGTGAACAAGTAATAAAGGATCAGCTGACTATTTACTATAACTGTTTTACTACAATGCAAAGAGTTGCCTATTAGTGATTAAATTAAATCCGTTTGTTGTAAACAAACCAATTGTGCATACAAACATGAACCATATGGTATAATAAATAATTCAAAACTACAGTTGTTTTTATATATTTATCACCACAATATATTAATTGCGAAACTTCAGAAAATATAAATTACAATAAATACAAGCTTACCTGCAGTAAGCATCTACGCAATTGATATCAACGCACATATCTCTTTTACAACTGCACGAACTGCAGACGACCACTTTGATATACAATGTTTAATAAATATAATACAAATCTACTCACAATTGCTTTAAGAACACAAACTTAATTACCTTAATCTTTACAATAAACAAACGGCAATATTTTACACATCGAAATTATATCACCACGTTAAATTTAAAACAAATATTACATTTACTTTTGTAATATAACACAAAATAAAGCACTACTTGGTTACGAAAATACACAATCTAACATATAATAAAATTTGATCGAGACATACGAGGCATTTGTAGGTACCAACTATATAAAACTTTAGTTAACAACAATGAAAAGCGGAAAGATCCCAATTATTCTTATTTTTACTATTTATATGAATTTAAGTAATATAGATTACGCCTCTTAACGAATCACAATCCTTAAAAACAGCAAGTAAAATGATGTATATATGTATTAATTAATTTAGTAAAACAAATATATACAAGACGTCTGAAGGGAAGGCGTGATTGGTATTCCTTGTAATATCATACTACTTCTCAAGAAATGACAATCTTTCATTCCAATCAGAATAAAGAACTAACGAAAATCGAAGATTATGAGCTTCCACACTTTCAACAAAAAATGCATTTATCTCAATAAAATACTAATTTTATATATAAATATATAAAAACCGATTTATAATATATAAAGTAATACCGCCAGTATCCTTTCGCATAGCTTTAAAAATATTTAATAAATAATAATAAAATATAATAATTATAAAAATAATAATACTAAATAAAGCTTTTGTTAACAACGACCAATGACAATTCAGATTTTAAAAGTAAGTCTTAAAAAGATAGTTCTCATGGTTATTGTTCTCTCCTTACAATACAACATATTACAGCGGTTTGACCGGCTTGCAGCAACATAGGTAATAGACAAAAGAAAATAAGTAATATGCAAAATAGCAATAACGTGACCTCTAATTATACAAAATAAATGAAAACAATTTATATACTTCATGTACCACTGCATTACATTATTTATTATTAGTATTATTTTATCACTTTATTTAATTATTATATATTTATTTAAAGTTTACGTCGAACTATCCCCATTGTTAAATTTGACGTGTACATGTTTCTGATGCGTTGACCTACTATCCTTTTTTTCGTATTTTAAGATCCATTTAGTTATAAAAACTATTATTTAAGGTATAATAAATCTTTTTCTTTTATAATTAAGTTATATTTAAGTTTTCTAATGGATATTTTGTTTAGAATTGCAGATATTTCAATATTGTTTTACTCAGCTATTTTAGAGTCAGTTGAATGATGGAACATGTCTCAAATCCCGTTGAATAGAAGTTAACTCTTTTAAATGTGAAAATCGTTTTATCGACTTTTAAGAAAAACTACGATGAGAGAAGACCTTTTTGGACTTTTATTTCTGCGAACTTATAAAATGTTAATTTTTAGATAACTTAAAATCTTCGTATGATTATTTATTACGATTATCTATATTTATATATATATAAATATATATATAAATATTTCAGTTACCCTAATCTCAAGAGAAATGTACATAATACTATATTTATATTATAATTAAGAATAGTATACCTTATATAATGATTATTCTGTTAATAAATTTGTTTTATATACTATTTATATATTAATTATTAGTTACTAGAAAATGAATTATATATAGGTCGTTTTTCAGTATAAGCATTTTGGAAGCAGCTTCCAACTCTCCTTGGTCTTGCCAAGCAAAGCTAAAAGAAATCTTGCTTTCACTACTTATGTCTTCTCTCTCATGTATTTAGCCGAAGAGAGCTTGCGCGTCTGCCGCTTTGCTTGCGATCAGTCTTGCTGGTTGTTAGGTTCAGTCATAGTTTTACCATGGTTCAGTCTTGCTGGACACATTTCATGATCCGGTCTTGCCGTTCTAATTATTGAGTCTTGCTATCGTAAAGGTCGGTCTTGCCGTTCTTAACATTGAGTCTTGCTCAATTCCCATGCTGTCAGGTCTTGCCAGATAGTCCGATAGTCTTGCTATCGTAAAGGTCGGTCTTGCCGTTCTTAACATTGAGTCTTGCTCAATTCCCATGCTGTCAGGTCTTGCCAGATAGTCCGATAGTCTTGCTATCATAAAAGTTCGGTCTTGCCGTTCTTAACATTGAGTCTTGCTCAATTCCCATGCTGTCAGGTCTTGCCAGATAGTCCGATAGTCTTGCTATCGTAAAGGTCGGTCTTGCCGTTCTTATTATTGAGTCTTGCTCAATTCCCATGCTGTCAGGTCTTGCCAGATAGTCCGATAGTCTTGCTATCATAAATGTTCGGTCTTGCCGTTCTTAATATTGAGTCTTGCTCAAGTTGTTTAATGTTGGTCTTGCCAGCACATCGACCTTGAATCAGATGCTCCCATTAAATGAAGGCTTGTTGTTACCATCCGATCCTCCACGTGTTTCCGAAGAGTAACCTGTGTCAAACCTATTACGCTACCAATTTTTCTATTAAATATATATTTGTTTAATAAATAAACCATTTTTCGTCTCTTTTATTTGATCCCTGTCACTAATCAGCACTCATACCAATTATAGTTAGTTACTCTTAAAGCTTTTATGATTTTAGTCTACAGAACCAGAACTTTTACACGGTTTTCAATTAATATTATGATTAATATTCTGGACGTTAGATATAATTCACTGAAAACAACAACCGTTTACGAAAAGACGATTCTTATCACTTGCATCAGCCTCCGAGTAGTTGTATTGACTTAATTTTCTTGCTCTTCTGTAAGTATTGCATGCTGATTGTGAAGATAAAACCTCTTTTTTTTTTACAACTATAATATATATATATTATTATATATATATATTATATATACCTATATATATATATATATATTATATATATAGTATATATAATATTATATATATATATATATTATACATAGTATATATATATATTATAGTACTATATATAGTATATATATATATATATATATATATATATATATTAATACTATATATTTTTGTAGAAGATAAAATCTTTTTTTTATATATATATATATATATATATATATATATATAATATATATATATATATATATATATATATCTATATATATATATAATATATATATTATATATATAATATATATATATATATATGTATTATAGTATATATATTATTATGATATATATATTAAATATATTATATATATTATATGATATATTACACTATATATATATATATATATATATAATCTATATATATAAATATATAAATATATATATATATATATATATATATATAGTATTATTAGTATTATATATATATATATATTATAAATATATATATAAATTAATATATATATATATTAAATATTATATATAATATATATATATATAATATAATATATATATATAATAATATATAATATATATATATATATATACTATATATATATATATATTATATATAAGTATATAATATATATATATAAATATATATATATATATATTATATATATATAAATATTATATATATATATAATAATATATTATATATATATATATATATAGTATATATTTTTTTTTTTTTTTTAAAGGTGTGACACCCATAAATATTTAATTTTTTTTTATATAGAAGCATGTTTGAAATAGTATTATAACTCTCCAAACTACTAAAAATAAGAATAATGTTTAATCGGCAGTTTAATATTTTTAAATTTATTACTAAATAAATATCAAAAAGTTTATTCTATTCTTAATAATTTTGAAAATATTTTTATTTTTTTTTAGAGAATCTTGGCTATCATAGGTAACTATTTATATTTAAAATAATTATCTCCCTTTGATTTTTTTCACGTTTTTATTGATAAATTTATTTGAAACAAAACGGCATTTTGTCAGATAACTAATTGTACGATTTTAATTAATTCAAAAAGAGATTAAAGTGATGAATTTAAAGCAAAAAGAAGTAAAGCTTGGAATGAAATATAAATACAAGGATCTAAGCGCTAACCTAACCTAAAACTTCAACTCATGTTCTTCCCTAAAGCCTTTCACATTCATTGTTTCTAGCAATCTTGATAATGTGCGGATTGAAAGACGGTTTCTTTCTGACCGGTTGGAGATTCATTTAATGAATACGATCGGGAATCGATCCATAGACACCTCGTTTGCTTGCCAAAGTGAAGCTGTCAATTACTATTTATTTATTACATAGTTTTAGATAATATACTTCTTTTCCAGGGCTGCGGAGTCGGAGAGCTGCGGAGTCGGAGTCGTGGAGTCGGAGTCGTGGAGTCGTGAATTTTTCAAGAGTCCGAGTCGAGTCGGAGTTCGAAAATTCTGTTGCAATTTGGAGTCGAGTCAGAGTGAGTCGAAAATTCCTGTGTAAATGGAGTCGGAGTCGAAATTATTATAACTATTATTATTTATTATTATTATAATTATTATTATTTATATATTCATTATTATTAATATATTATTTATTATAATTATTATTATTATTTATATTATTATTCTTATTATTATTATTCATTATTATGATAATTATTATTATTTATTATTCATTATTATTATTTATAATATTATTATTATTATTATTATGTATTATTATTATTATTATTATATTAATTATTATTATCATTATGTATTATTAATTAAAATGTCGTTATAATTTTAGGAAAGGGAAGTTTCGTTTTGTTTCTTGCAATTTTATATATATATAATATATAGTATATATATATATATATAATTATTATATATATAATAATATATATATAATATATATAATATATTAAATATATATTATATATATATATATTATTATATATATATATTATATAATAGTATTATATATATATATATATATATCTATATATATTATTATAATATAGTATATTATATCATCGTCCTTTTTTTTGCCCAAGACTGGGGTAAGGTGCGTGACATTGCATCGATAAAAGAAAAGTATAGAAGTCATATGACACAAGGTTAATAAAAAGAAAAGTCCAGCCCTTACCGCCTCTCTATTACTTTCTGAGAAAAACTCGTCCGCAGTCAGAAAATTCTACCGTATGAGCTTCATGGGACGCGACCCACCCTCATTCTAGGGCATATCGTGCAGTGTAGGGTTCATCCCTTGGCCCAGGTGGCCACTAACGCATACCCACTCACAAAACCCCGCCATGCTCTCCTATCATGCACCTTTCTTTTTCTCTTGCCTTTCCCAATCACATTTTCTCCTGCAGAACATTTCCTGTACTGACTCAATTCAACTTTTCTCGGTCTCCAGCCGTCCGATTCCCGTACAATTTAACCACTATACATCGTCTTAACCAAACCGACTATTCATTGCATCCCTTTCCCATACAAAACCATCTCAAACGTACTGATTCATTTATTCTCTCAATATTATCCCTTTCTCACAACCACACTAACTCTTTAATACACGTGTTATCAGCCGCCCTCTCATTTTATTCCAATTCTTATCACCCTACCACGCCCTAAGATTGTCCATTCTGAATCACAATTGAAGCTTTAGATCTATTCCTCTTATTTCCAGCACCTAAGTTACTACTATTCATTAACTACAGGTAACAACATAACTCCTCATGAAGACCCTAGGACCACTCAAGACTATAGTCTTTTACATCCACCAAAACGATT
The DNA here is from genome assembly GCA_015478945.1 of Trachelipus rathkii. Lineage (NCBI taxonomy): Eukaryota > Metazoa > Arthropoda > Malacostraca > Isopoda > Trachelipodidae > Trachelipus > Trachelipus rathkii. The sequence continues at coordinate 22,343 of JABUQX010017004.1, read as the reverse complement.
TAATTGCCCCACCACAACCTCCTGCCATCTTCACAACCTTCCGTACTCAACTCTGCACATCCGTTCCTTTTTCATCCCAAGCATATGTCCTAAAATCTTGTAAACTCAAGACACATGTATCCATGCTGTTCATACCATCTAACAATACTTCCACACCGAAGAACTGTCCTCACTCACAACCATAATCTTACTCTTATCTACGTTTACTTTCAAACCCTCCTTTACACACCTGCCGAAATCTCTAACCAATCATAACTCAAACCCTTCACGATTCACCATCAAGCAAAACCAACATCTCCGCAAATTTAATGGGGTAGGTGCACCCTCCCTTCCTCCATTCTCTTATCATTCTATACACCAATTTTCTGCCACCCCATCTCTAATGTTCTTTCATAACCCCATCCATATGAAAATTGAATAACCAAATGGATACATAACAGATCCCTGCCTCAATCCGCTATTTATATTAAAGCAATATATATATATATATATATATATATATAATATATCTATATATATATAATATATATATATATGATATTATATATATATATTATAATATATATACTATATATATATATTTATATATATATATATATATATATATAATATATAATATATACTATTTATTATGAAGTAATCTAAGTGTATGATTTTAACTTTTTAAGTACACTTGAGACTGAAAGTATTAAGTGTCAATTTTAAATTGCTGTTTTATATAATAAAATAAAATTTCTTTTGGCATTATGAATTTACGGTTATTACTTTGTTTCAGAAACTGAAATTCTTATAATTGTTTGATGTTGCGCCGCCCATATTTAGTCCTCCCGTTATTTTATCGTGTAGCATTTGAGATTAGATCATTGGAAAAGTGGTAATTTTTTATTCTTCAAAGCAAGCGAAAAAAAAAAATAGTTAACAACAAAAAAATGTTTTACACTTACTCGTAAGCACTAAAGCTAGAGTCAGAGTTCGAAAATTCCGAATTTGACTGCTTGGATGTCATGAGTCGGAGTCGGAGTCGGAAATTTTTTTGAGAGTGTAGTCGGAGTCGGAGTCGGAGTCGAAAATTTTTTGTTTAAAGTGGAGTCCGGAGTTGGCAGGTCGGATCGGAGTCGAAAATCCCAATCGTTGAATTTAAGGAGTCGGAGTCGGAGTCGGAGTCGAAAAAATTTATTTTACGTACTCCGTCATGACCTGCTTTTTCATCGAATTAGTTGTATAATCATCAAAATATTTCTAAGCATTATTCCATGTTCTCTTATGTTATTATTGATTAATATTTATATTGTATATATTTTTATTCCTAAAGAGTTAGAGAAAATTAATCTGCCTTAAACTTATATAGCCGGAACATCTTCTTCCACCTCTGCGTAATCATATTCCCATTATCCATTGGGCAGCTACTTATATATATATAAATATATATATATATATATATATATATAATATATTATAATAATATATATAGTATATACATGTTGTATCATAAATTATCGTTATTATCGGCAGGCATAATTAGACTGCAGATGAAGATAGAAAAAGTAAATCGATCCTTTTCAATTTCATTATTATTTTCATTTTCATTATATAATATATTTATATTATATATTATATATAACTATATATATTATATATATATATATATATACTATATATAATAATATTATTTATATATATAAAATATATATATATCTATAATGATATATATTATATATATATATAATATGTATATATTATAATACACATATATATATATATATATACTATATATATATCATAGGTATATATTTATATAATTATATTTTAAGAATACTATATTTATATTAAATTATTATATATATATATATATATATATATATATACTAGTATATATATATATATATATCTAGTCATATATATATAGATATATACTATATATTATAATATATATATATAATATAATATTAATAATTATTATATAAGTAATTATAATTATATTATATATAATATATATATATATTATAATTATATATAAATGCGCTTGAAAAAGCGAATCAATTAAAATGAATTAATATTAACATGCTACGGTAGTCATTCCTAAGTTTTTCGGTCAATTGCGAGCACATTATCATAATTGTTATATAATGTTATCACATTTTCAGACCAATCAAATTGCGCAAAGATGTTAATAAAATGATATAGACAACAAAGCTCAATCTCATGTTTGGTCGCGGAAAGACGTCAATTTTGAACGATTTTTTCTCTCGTATTAAAGACTCGGAACTTTAAAAACCTTTCGTTCAATACTCGGACATTGCAAATATAAAATTAATAAAAAATATAAATTCCGTAAATTACTATTAGCCATCAGGTGAAATACAATAGTAAATTGTACCTTTTATTTTACGAAAATAAGTTAATTAAAAGTTCTTTTTTAAGTTATTAATATACACTTCATAACAGTATTCCATTATCTATGAAAAAAGTTGAAACAAATAAAAAAAAATTACCAAACATTTTAGGTTTTCTTTGAATAATAATATAATTTTAATGGGAACTACTTGACACGTGTCTTATATATTTTTATTATTATTATTATTATTATTATTATTCTTATTTTATTATTATTATTTATTATTATTATTATAATTATTAATTATTATATTATTATATTATTATTATTATTTATTATTATTGAAATTGATTTTTTCCTGTTTTTTTTATTTTTATTCTTGCTTTCAATTCTTTTTTTATGATATTTTCTTTAAAAACAAAACTAACTCGGCCACTGCTCTCTCTCCTCTCTCCTCTCTCTATGATATATATATATATATATATATATTATATAATATTATATATATATATATCTTATATATATTAATATATATATATATTAAATTAAATTATATATATATATATATATATTAATATATATATAAATAGTTTTTAATAAGGTTCCCCACATAAGGCTGATGTAGAGGTTATTGCAATGTGGTATGAGGTGGATGTGGACATGTTGGATTAAAGAGTGGTTGTGGAATAGAATACAGTGTGTACAACTAAATGGCAAATAAGTCATCATAGGAATAAGTGAGAGTGGTGTCCCACAGGTTCAGAGCTGGGGCCACTATTGTTCGTATAAATAAAGTAATTTTAGACCAGGACTTAAATTTGCAAGGTTTTGGCAGATGATACACAAAGTGGCCACTCAGTTAGGAATGGAAGGAATGCTATAAGATTCAAATAATCTGAAAACTTCTTGGTGGGCAGATAAGTGGCAAATGAATTTTTAATAGTAAAAACAGTGTTCTTCACCTAGATTTCTCAAATAAAAGTTTTAACTACGATGTGAATGGGGATTGGCTTGAGTCCGTGGACCAAGAAAAAGATTTAGGTGTAATTATAAGCAGTAATTTGAAAGTAGCTAATCAGTGTTTGGAATAAGGATAAAAGCTAATAAGAAGCTGTCAAAATAAAGTCGCAATGTGTGTTTTACAAGACCCAAAGAAGTAAAAGTAAACTGTATAATAGCTATGTTAGGCCATAATAGAGTATTGGTGAACAACCTTTGGGACCTATTTAAGAAAGACTAGATATGGCTATAAGAGAGTGCAACGTAGAGCAACAGGATGATTTCCTGGGTTTGGGAGGTAAAGCTATGAGGAGGAGGCTGAAGAAGTTTCAGGAATTGTTTCTGTAGAAAGGTGATATTCTCAGAGGGGACATGAGTAACTAAAGTCTACAAATTTTACATCTATTGATAATACGGAGACCAAAGAAATTCTTCCTAGTAGACGCATGGAACGGAAACCAGGGAGCATACAAGAAAATTAAGAAAGAAAGCATGCCATCTTGATTTAAGAAAGCATTCATTTAGCAATAGGGTTGTTAAATTTGGAATGGTTTGCCCACAGGAGGTTGCATATATAATTATATATATATATATATAATATATAATATAATATATATATATATATATTATATATATAAATATATATATATATAATATATATATTATATATATATATAATGTCGAAATAGGGAACCGGGAACTGTAGCGATGACTGCTGGAAAATGCCACGCTATATATATATATATATATATATATATATATATATATATATATATATATATATATATATATATATTATATATATTATATATATAAAATATATAATTATATATATATATATATTATATATATATTATATATTATATACTATATAATATAATAAGACTAATTAGGAAGTGACCATTTTGAATATTCGAAAAATTATATTTTATTTCCATATATCGTGTAAAATTATTTCTTTCTGGGTTATATAATATATATAATAGTATATGGAATATAGTCCATAGTATTGTAGTATATGGTCTATTGTAGTATATTGTACACGAGTAGTTGGTAGTGGTATACTATAGTTATTTGTATTGGTATATTATATTTTATATTTTTTTTGTAACAGTTAAGTTAAAGTAATTATTATAAAATTTGTGATAAAATTTGTGATAAATATACTCGGTGTAGGTTTTATTTTTTTCTTTTGTGTATTTTTTGAATTTATGTAAAAAAAAATAAAAAAAATAAAAATAAAATAAAAATAAAATAAAATTAAGAGCGATTTAATTGGAAATATTGTCTGTTTAAAATTCAAATTAACTCTTTTCACCATTTGATTTGCATAAAATTCTTCAATATATATGATATATATAATTATATATATATATACCTCGTATATATTTCATCTATATCTATATATATATATATATATAATTTATTATATATATATATATATATTATATAGTAGATATATATATATATATAATATATATATATATTATAATTAATATATATATATATATATATAAATTATATATATATATATATATATAATAATATATATATTATATATATATATAAATTATATATATATATATATATATATATATATAATATAATGATATATATATATATATATATATATATATATTATATATATATATATTATATATACCGCGTTATATTACAATTCCAGCTATCATCATCTCAGACTCCTCTACTTTTAAGTACTTATATCACGTGTAACAAAATGATTTGTAATTGAAAGAATAGGACAACATGATTTAATTGTTTTGAACTATTATAAGCAGTTGAGTAACAGTAAATGAAGATAAGCAGATTCATTACGCAATAATTTAATCCACTTTTCGCTCCTTTAATAGGGCTTTGGCCCCGGTAGCAAAATCTAAAAAATAGGAAAAAAATTCTTATTGACTATCTGTTTATCTTATACATTTAGCTTGCTCTCTCATAGAAAATTGAGGATTCCAAAACGTAAGCTAAGTAAAATGTGAATACTTCCTTGATTTCTTTAACTCCTTGATTACCCATATCTGGTTTACCACATCATTGGTTTCAGTAATCGAGTGATATAAGCTCTGGAGGTAATTAATAAGCTCACATAACCCAAACATGGTTTTGCTTTACCGCCTGACACAGGATTTGATATCGTTATATAGTGAATGCAAGCGTATAGTGTTTTGCCAAATGAGTTACATGACACGCTTATACTGTGAATAATTATTATCAATAGTTAAAAAAGTCCAATATAAAAAAATTCATTATGACTAGAAAATGGGAAGTAACAAAAACAAAAATAGTCAGAAAATAAGAAAATAATTAGGTAAATTATCTGTAATCTGTAAATAGTAAAGAAAATTAATAACTATGAGACGAAATTTTAATCATCTATTTTATTTTTTGATATTATATTTTCTTTATTTATTTTATTTTTCCTTCTTTCTTCTTCTTATTATTATAAATGTATTAAAGCTTAAATTGTAAAGTCTATTTAATTGTTTATCATTCAGATTAAGGGACAAATCCTATGCCAAATAATTAATCAATTGAGAAGAGTTAAACTTTAGGAAAAATCTTATCTTACCGTATCTTACTTTATATTATCATATCTTATTTTATCTTACCTTATTTTATCCTACTTTACCTTATCTTATCATAACTTACTTTATCTTACCTTACCTTATCTTTTCATATCTTTACCTTACCAAACCTTACCTTATCTAATCTTACCTTTGGTTACCAAATCTTATCTTATCTTATCTTATCTTATCTTATCTTATCTTATCTTATGTTATCTTATCTTATCTTATCTTATCTTATCTCATCTCATCTCATCTCATCTCATCTCATCTCATCTCATCTCATCTCATCTCATCTCATCTTATCTTATCTTATCTTATCTTATCTTATCTTATCTTATCTTATCTTATCTTATCTTATCTTATATTTATTTTTCTTATCTCATCTTGTTTTATCTTACCTTAGCTTATCTTTATCTTATCGCATCATATCTTCTACTATTTTACCTTATCATATCTTACTTTATCTTTCCTTACTTTATCTTATCTTACTTTACGTTGCCAAATCTACTTTATCTTATTTTACTTCACCTTAACAAATCTTATCTTATCTTATCTTATCTTATCTTATCTTATCTTATCTTATCTTATCTTATCTTATCTTATCTTATCTTATCCTACTTATCTACTTATCTTATCTTATCTTATCTCTTATCTTATCTTATCTTATCTTATCTTACCTTACTTTACCTATCTTATCTTATCTTATCTTATCTTATCTTATCTTATCTTATCTTGCCATTTGACGAAATGTGGAACACAGACGATTAAAAGCGAGTTAAAAATTGATATCTCAGAATGATTCAATTGTAAGATAACTTTATAAACTTAACCCAGATTAGATGTTATTAATTTCGATCTAAAGTCCAGCTTTTAATGCCGGAGCAATAAAATTAAAGTAGCTGTAGAAATAAATAGATTATTACTGACCCCAAAATGGAAGAGAGAGAGAGAGAGAGAGAGAGAGGAGAGAGAGAGAGAGAGAGAGAGAGAGAGAGAGAGAGAGAGAGAGAGAGAAGTCATGCATGGTAAGAACATCAAATTGTTTATAAGAGAAACAGATTAAGACAAGAAGTTCAGGAAAAGGATAATCTTATACAAAGAGAAGAGACAGAAAAGAGACGAAACATTTTGGAGTTCTAAACGATAAATAAATAAATAATAGAATGAAAAAAATGAACTAAGGCTTAACGTTTTGTCGATATCTGCATCCTTGAATTTTGAAAGATAAAACCATTGATAAATCTTATTAAAAGTGATCTTGGTACAATTATTAAAAATTAATCAAAATTAATTTATAAATAATAATAATCAGAGCTTATTATTCATGTTTGAAAGTATCTACTACTACTACTACTACTACTACTACTACTACTACTACTACTACTACTACTACTACTACTACTACTACTACTACTACTACTACTACTACTACTACTACTACCACCTCCACTACTACTACTACTACTACAAGAACTACAAAACCCAGATTTAAAAACCAAATATGTAAAAAATAAAAACAAAACAATTGTTCCTCCTTTATGTAACAATATATTCGATTACACTTATGGCCATTTTCGTATTCCCATTATATTTATTAACGATAGGAGATTTGGAGGTTCCAGTGATGGACGCTCCATTATTCCAATTGGTTTTTCATTTTACAAGATCGGCATTTCTATTCCAGTCCAAAGAACCGGAAAGGTAAAAAAAAAAAATAAAAAAAAATAAAAACTTTTGCTGCAAATAACCTTGCTCTTTATTTAATAAAAACTAGGCTAAATTTCTTAATGGTATATTTTGTTGCTTTTTTTAAAACTTTTATTTCCCCGTATAATATATATATATATATATATATATATATATAATATATTATAATATATATATATATATATATATAATATATATATATATTTATCTATTATATATATATATTATGTTATTAATATATATATATATAATATAGATATATATTATATATATATATATATGACTACAATAACGCAGATTATAAAACATAAATTAAAATAAACCAGTAGTAAATAAAAAAGATTATGCAAACGTTTTCGCGACTACGTCCCTTTAAAAGTTAAAAAGTTATCAATAAAAAGTTAAAAGTTAAAACGCTAAAGCGGAAGACAGCTATTCAAGGGAAGGCATACTTATATAATATATATATGATATATAAATATATATATATAAATATTATATATATATATATATAATATATATATATATATTATATATATATATATATATATAATATATAATATAATATATATATATATATAATATATAATATATATGCTCGTCAAAATAACGCACCACTAGGTTAAAATATCACTCGTAGGAACGGGAAGGCCCCTAACCCCCATGAAACCCCACACCAACACAGACGACAGCATCAGAGTAACTATGTAACCACCCAACCACCCCGCAGAATTGGCTGCCCAGTATTGGGCCGTCACCGCGATAAATTTAGGAAAATATAAACCACGTAACTAGACCTGCGGAGAGGTGGGGGTAGGTTATGTCGGGGGTATAATTGAGCGAGGGATCATTAACATGGAGAGGATGGTGCATCAACTCTCAAGAGATCAGTGCGTGCAGATAACAACACTCCACGCTGAAAGACAACGGATACCGGGCACTTGGTCGACGGTTCGGTGTAGCGCACACACACGATTGTATGGGTGGTCCAACGGGTACCAGGAAACCCTGACACATGATCGCCGGCTGAGGACAAGGTAGGCCCAGGGCCACGACACCCGTGGAAGACCGATATGATACGTCTGTGTGCATTAAGAGAGCACCACACAACGGCACGGCATCTGCAGATACACTGGCGGAGGTAACACGGCACCAGGGTAAGTGACAATACAGTACAGTTGACGCCTTGCGGAACATATTATCGGCCCAGGAGGCCTGCCATAGATCCACCGCACACCACGGTACATCGAAGAACGCAGACTGGCATTTGCCAGAGAACATCATCCATGGACGGTCGACGATTGGGCAAAAGGTGCTTTTACGAGACGAGTCGAGAGATGTCTTTGTCGCCTCGACGAGGCGTGCTTAGCGCATTAGCCGGACGACCGATGGAGAGGTTCGCGCAATGCAATGTGCTGCAGGTGCCGCCGGTTTGGGGTTTTTTTTTTGTTTTTTTTTTTTTTTTCTTTAACGTTCACACTCACGGGCATAGCCTATTCAAGGAGGGGAAACGCTCTAGGTAATTTTTACCTAGGATCCGAACACCGCCGCGTGCCATGCGACTTCCGGTCGCTCTGACCGGTTTGTGCCACGGGCAGGTAGCGGCGTATGTTATGCGTCTGGGAGGCAACTCTTTTGTTCGGGGCCTACGGAGTTTGCACATCTTCGATGGGGGCACTTTACAGCTGTTTTTTTTTTTTTATAGGGATATATCCATAGGCATCCTCTGACCATCATGGTCGTGTTCATATTGCCCCACATCGGTGACATGTTTCATCCTAATGCATGCAATGCAAGACCACACAAGGCCCCAAGTTGAACAACGACCTTAGGACGGTTATTCAAATTACGGCGTTGGAGTGGCCAGCATATATTCCGGACCTCAACCCAATCGAACAATTGTGGGATATCCTGAAACGTTGGATCAGACAGCTGCAACCCCCTCCACGGACCCTCCCTGCGACCTGCGACAAGACATGCACGACGTATGGATCAAATCACTGTCAGGAATTCGCCTACCATCGAGAGCGTGCCAGGGACGGTGTCAGGCAGTCCATCGTGCTAGAGGGGTACATACACGTATTGAGACAGACCAACACCCGCCCGGCCATCGCCGTAGTACCAACACTGTGGGTATTGCAGGTGCCGGAACCTCCGAACACTAGAGAGACCCTTTTGGCTGGCCACCTTGGCCTTCACACGCCTATCACA
>JABUQX010017004.1:0-10000 GCA_015478945.1 Trachelipus rathkii | reverse complement strand
TATTATTTATAATAATTATAAATTTAAAATATATTTAAAGTCTACGTGTATATATATATATATTATTATATAATATATGATATATATTATAATATATATATATATATATAGTATATATATATATATATTATATATAATATATATTAAACTATATATTAAATATAATATATATATATATTATATATATATATATAATATATATATAGTATAGTATATATATATATATATATATAGTATATGGGCGTCGTCAGGGGGGGCGGGGGGCAGCTGCCCCCCTAGAAGTGTTTACTTCTTGCGATGCAGAGAGTTTTGGAGTACAGTCCTACATCATATGGCTTCATTTCCTACGTACTAAAGGAAACTAGCTATAATATATCAAAAAGGTCAGTGTGTAATTTTCTATACTCTTTTAACGTTTAGTTAAAATTGGTAGTATCGTTAATTCGCTATACTAGATCCAAGACTTTTTAATTAGGCCTCGCCTACTTTTGCATAATATATATATAAAATATATATATATTATATATATATATATATATATATATATATATATATATATATATATATATATATTATATTATATATATATAGTATATATATATAATATATATATATAGTATTATAATATATAATATATATATATATTTACATGATACCACAACTCACGAGCAATGCCTTTTTCAAAAGGAAACTCTGAAGTTTAAGTGTGTAGAAGTAAGTTTTCCATAGGGGCCAAAAAAATAAACAGAAAAAATAAAATAAAAATTCACATAAGAAAAACAAATTAAATATGGAATGGAAATGTAAAACCCACCTTTTTTCCCTTCACCTAACGCAATTCGCCTCAGGGTGGGCGCAGACGCGGCGACTTAAAATAGAGGAGATTGAATTATTGCGGGGAAAATAAAAGAAGGCAAGGAGTATCACAAAACAAGATGTGGATGGAAAGAAAGAGGTACCACAACGAGTTGACCTCTGAGTCTCCATATTCACGCAATTTCATGAGAGAACAAGCACTTCTTGTGTCACGAGGAGCGAAGCAGTGGTGGAGGAAGCGAGAGGTTCACTTCTCGAGCACCTGGCGTTGTAATACCTATAGAAAGAGATAGGGCACCAACGTCACGACGCAGAGAAAGAAGGTCAAGAGAGCAGAAAGTATGGGATACTTTATAAGCCTCTTTGGCCTTAGCTTCAACTCTATCCATAAGTATTATTATATATACTATATATATATATATATATATTATAATAGTAACATATATATTATATAATATATATATATATATATATATATATATAATATATATATATTATATATTATATATATATATTATATATATATAATACCAGCACAAGTGCATCAGAGTTGTTAAGGAGCAATTTGTACGAATGATGCAAGCATTAGAAACCCTTTCCATTGAAGGAGATACCGCCACAAGAAAAAGCGCTTTTCAGTAGCATTCAGCGGCATGTAAGTCGGCATTCATCATGGCTATGATAATGATCGCGAAGTACTCTGCGCTGTTAGAGCCAGTTTTAAGTGCTATCCACATTCAAGACCTGGGATATCGTCAAAAACCTCGCAGCACATTCAACTCATTGGAAATGGTTAGGAGCCATTGGATAGGTTACGTGAAAAAGTAGCGAACAATTTTAAAAAGAATCTAACAGTTCGTGGAGCAACATGGAATAGATAGGAATGTACCGAGCAGGCGGATTATTAGCTAGAAGGCAGCCGTCAGCAGCCATCCAGCAACAAATCCCACGGAGGTCTGGAGAAGATCCTTAATAATCTTGTATCTGGATTTCTATAACTTCTTTTTTGGAATTACGGTTTTCTACTCAAAATACACCTGCTTTTATTTTTAATAATAACAATTTTGCAACTGCTCTATATTGTGAATTTTTCCATCATTGCATATTGTATTTGACATTCTATTGTTTTTAAAAAAAATAAATTTTTTTTTAAATTATAATCATTTAATTACACATAAAAATGTTTACTAGTTTTATCTCTTCTTGTATATAAAATATATATTTTTATATATATATATTTTATATAATATGAATATATTATAAAAACAACATATATTATATATATATATATATATATATTATATATATATATATTTATATATATATAAATATAAAATATATATATATATATATTATATATGATATATATTTTGGTTGCCGACGCAACCGGGTTGCGGTCGAGTGCCGGTGCGTGGTGCGCTCATTTTGGTGCGGTGCGGTGCGGTGCGAAAGAAAAAATAAAAGTGCGGTGCGGTGCGGAGCACGAGAAAAATTAGTGGTGCGGTGGCGGTGCGGTGCCTGGTGCGGGCCTTTTGATCGCACAGCACCGCCACCAACTTCCAGACAAATTCTGAAAATTAAAAAATGAAAAGAAAAAAGTGGGAATATATATACTATATAATATATATATATATAGTATTTATATATATATTATATTATAATATATATATATTATATATATATAATATATATATATATATATATATATATATATATATATTAGTATATATTATATCATATATATTATATATATATAATATAAGTGTCGCTAACCCTCTTGGAGTCTCCTACTGAACAAATCTTTCTGGCCTCTTGCCAAAAAATCTCTAAACAACTTCTGTAAATCATTCTCTTTGCTGCCTCTTATTCGATCTGGAGGCTCTGTTTGCTAACTCTTCCAACTGAAAAGGCCAATCTCTTCGGTCCTCCTAGTCTCCTCATAACTCAACCTCGGACGATTCTGGCAGTCCCTCCTCCTTCTTTCTCAGGGTGTTCCTAGTCTATGCTGTGATTACATTTCAATCGGGTGCATGGGTCCTGAGATCTATTTAACGTTAGGAAGGCGCGGTGGCACCCAGATGCATTCCTCCCTGAGCTTTGAGGAATTGTGGCTACGGCTGACCCCGCCCCTCGGTTCAAACTATCATTCTTATGTCTCAATACTACACTTTCCCCTCAGTGTTGGAAAGCACGCACATGTCCAACCTATTTCGAAAAAAGGAAACCGCTCTGATCCTTCTAACTATCGCCCTATAGTCTCACTTGTATTCTATCTAAGATCTTTGAGACACTTCTTAACTCTCACATCTTAGACCATCTGGAATCTCATTCTCTCTTCTGCATCACCAGGTACGGCTTTCGGCGTTCAAGGTCTACTGGCGATTATACTTACTATTTAACATTTTATGATGGTCTTCTGCCCTTAGGGACCACGGGGAGTCTTGCGTGGTGCGCTCGACAGATCCAAAAGCATTTGAACGGGTTATGGCACGTGATCACTGCATCTCCAAGCTCCCCTCCTTTGGGTTCCTCCTTCTTTTTGCTTACTTATGTTCTAGCTTTCTTTCAAGTCGTCAATATCGGCTGTTTGTTGATGGAGCGACTTCTTCTTTTTCTGTAAATTGTGGTGTTCCTCAAGGGTTCGGTCTTATCTCGCTAACTTATTCTTACTTTTCATTTAATATCTTCTCACCTGCACATTTAACTCTATCCACTCTTATGCCGAGACGCGATCCCTTCATTCTTCAACTCATTCAATTCTGCTCCTTCTTTTACTCCTAGAATTGCCTCTCTTCTTAATCTTTCCGATTCTATGCTCCTGATCTGGATAGAATTTCGATTGGGGGTCGTCTCAACCTTGTGAAATTTCAATTCTGGTTTTAAAAACTCAATTTTGTCAAATATCCTCTGTAAGTAACACTTCCAAACTGTACATATCTAAAGACGGCTTCTCTCGTCTTTCCTGCTTGATAATGTTAAACATCTTTGGCCTTAAACATAAACAAAAAATGTCCTGGAAACATCACATCACAACGGGTGCTAGGCGGCTTCAAAGAAACTGGGAGTCTGTTTAAGACTGCGAGACTTTTGTCCTCTTCTCAGTTAACTCAGTATACAAGGGCTCATCCGCCCTTGTATGGAGTAATGTTCTCATATCTGGGGGGGGCTCTGGTTTCACCCGGCTTTGACAGGTCGAGTCAAAAGCCAAAAAAGGCTTATAAAACTGTCCCTGCTATTTTCCAGTTTTCCACTTGACCCTCTATCTTTTGCGGCGCGGATGTTTGGGCTTTATCTCTTTTCTATAGGGTATTCACGCGGCAGGTGTTGAGGGACATACCCCTCGCGTACCAAAACCCCACCTTATACGACCGCCCTGCCGTAGCACATAGGGCTGCTGTTGGTCTTTGCGCTACAGTTTTGTGTGATTTGGTAACTCCACTAGTTCCCTGCGGATGCTCCTTCTTTCCTTGCCACCTCTGTTCTGTGGATTTTCTCTTCCACCTTCTGTGCTTCCTTCATGCTGAATTTAATCTTCTCTCACTTTAAAGCCTGTCTGTGCTGCTCTTCTGCGTAATTTGCGCTAGCGGATGAAACTTTGTTGTGCAACACCCCATCCCTGAATTAGGGCTCTGCCCGTGATTGGTGGTGTAATATATATATTATACTATATATAATATATATAATATATTTTATATTATATATTTATATAGTATATATATTATATATATAATATATAATATATATATAGTAATATATATATAATATATTAAAGGTGTGTTCTCACGAGTTATGTTATTAGCGGTGTATCACCGTACGGGATGTTTAAGTATGAAATGTGTAAGAATATAAGTTTCGATTATTTAATTTATTAGGGAGGATGGACTATGTTACGTTGGTGTCTGCGCACGCGCAATACGAGAAACGGCGCACAAACATGGAGAAATGTCGAATGGGCATATAATATTCTTTTATGGTTCTGTGAAAATGCACATAAAAAGATTGAGGTGGGCCTCTTCCCGCGACATTTTTTTATACGGTTGTTCGTTTCCAGGCAATGTACCCATAAACAACTAGACCCCTGCATAGAAATATCATTGCTTATAAATAACAGTTACATGTGCAGGTTCGTTAAACGCGTCAATGATACCACAAATAGTTCTTAACGTGAATGTGAAAGTTGACAGAAAACAATGGGTATCAAGACAGCTCATAATATCGATACATGTTATGTAATAACGTTGTTAATAGTATCATAACAAATTTACACCCATGAATCTTATCCACAGCATGCAAGAAGGGAGGAGAACGTCAGGTCGTTTCAACTAGGTACATACAGTATTTACAAAATTGATGTCGAAGACGCTATCCATCCAGGCGAAATATCATGCCTCACGCCTCTAGCGCAGGTATCCATGCATGCCAATGACAGTGAGCCGGAGGTTGATTCCCCATTACATCGTTGTTAATTTGACGGCGAAGATCATCGGCAGATTTACTGGGTTCATTAAACCCAGCGTTACCGGTATGTTTGAGTTTCCCCGACAGAACAGTAGTCCAGTGGTGTTAAGTCGGCCGTGAACGAGCAGGGCCATGCGAAATGGACCAGATCTTCCGATCAATCTTCCCGGAAAGGTTCTGTCGAGGTAGGTCGTCACTATAGCTGCATTATGTGCTGAGCACCCTCATCATGTTGGTAATTATTCTTTCGTCGTGTCCTTTAAAGTATACACTTCAGGAGTCAACAAGACAGATCTGAGAAGATATGGTACGCGGCCCTGTCACATTTCCCGAAAAGTAAGGCCCGATAATCCACTATTTGAGCTAGCCACACCCAAACGCTGATGAGTATGAGACTGGTGATGCTAGTAATTTATAATGGGGTTTGTTTCCGCCCCAATAGCTGAAGTTCCACCTGTTATACTCCGTATTGGTAAAGCCAGATTCATTGGTCCATAAGTATTTTCCAATAAGTCCGTACATCCATAAGAATGGAATCAATGACAGACAGAATCCCACCGCCCGTTGTTCGTCTTTCACGATGCAAAACCAGCAGCAATGCTGTGGCCAATATGATAACATGTGTATACAACACAAATCACGTCC
Source organism: Trachelipus rathkii (assembly GCA_015478945.1). NCBI lineage: Eukaryota > Metazoa > Arthropoda > Malacostraca > Isopoda > Trachelipodidae > Trachelipus > Trachelipus rathkii. Next base: position 4,081 of record JABUQX010017004.1, on the reverse strand, counting down.
GTTTATTGTTTTCTTCGATATCTCCAGGCCGAATAGCCTGCCGTATATGAGGACGTTGGATTTTCTATTGTGTATAGCAAGAACGATCCAGTTACGACGTCGAATGTACGGACACGACCCCTCTCCGTATGTGATGAGGGGATTGAACTATCGACCCTGTACCTTGAAACCGTCTTGTAAGACTCTACATGGAATGCATGTGCCTCGGCGGTCGTGCGATTTGAGATAACGTTCTCCATATTCTACAGCAACTTCTCGAGCATTCCTGTTTGCTTAATGTCACCTCCAACATGTCCTGCAGTACTGACGTGAGATGTTCCAAAATGTATGGTTCTGACTAAACAAACCACTCTGAAATTATACGTTTCACTACACTTTATTACGCATAATTGTAGGTTATGACATAACCTCCATATGATAGCCGTTAGTTGGTTGTACACATTCACATTGCCGTTATTTATTAGGCTACATATCAAATGTAATCTAAAAAGGGTTGTGCATATAGGTATTTTAATTTTAATTCCTTTGTTAGCCTGTTATCGATATTTCTAAATACTTTGGAGTATTACCTATTGTACTTTAACCTAATTATTATCATAATTGACACGTTTCGGCTTTTGTAGGCACATGATGTCAACGGATGACGTCTTAGTTGTTTATGGGTGCAATGCGTGGAAACGAACACCGATATCAAATCTATGTCGTGAGGAAGAGCATCCTCTTTTTATGTTGTATTTCACAGAAGCATAAAGAAAATATAATCATCCCATTCGACATCTTCTCATGTTTGTGTGGCGGTTTTCGATAGTTGCGCGTGCGCAACACCAACGATAACATTATCCATCCTCCTTAATGAATAAATAATTCGAACTATATTCTTACACATTGTTCATACTTAAAACAGTCCCGATATGGTGATAACACCGCGTAACATAATTTGTTGAGACACCCTATATAATTATATAATATATATATATATAATATATATATATATATTATATCTATATATATATATATTATATATAATATATACTAATATATATACATATATATATATATTATATATATATATAATATTTATTGATAGCCATAATCATCACTTCCCTTTTTTCCCAAGACTGACGGTAGGTGCTGCAAGTAGAAGAACATGACACAAGTCGAAAAGAAAAGCCAGCCTCCGCCTCCGCTCAATCATACCTCAATTGTGAGCAACTGCGGTGCGTTTAGTCAGAAACCACCTAGCAGCTTCAAAGACCGCGATCTGCGTACCCCTCACTATGCAAGATTATTCGTCAAGTTGTTAGGTTTCATCGCCCTTTTTGTGCTCATGGCACCATATCCATCACCCTCCATCACAATACTTCCGTCATTCACCTCCTGTTATTATTACATCTTTATTTCCGCCTCTGGCCAAAACATCACTATTCTCGTCTCGTTCAGACATTTTCGTTTACTGACTCTATATCCACCTTTTTCTTCGGTCTCCCAGACCATAGTTTGTCACTGTATACATTTAAAACAGGTAACACATTGACCTCAGTCTTAGGATCCCTATGCACTCTCAAGACCATATGTCCCTTTAATTTCTCACCATAACAATTTAATTTCACCAGCAACCTTCCTGCTATTCACAACATTCCTACTACACTTTGCATCATCCGTTCTTCCCTTTCTAATTCCAATATATATATTCCTAATATATTTTAATACTCAGACACTTTGTTTCCAGGATCGGCCTTTCGACCAATCTAACAATAACTTCACACCTGAGAGACTTCCTCACTCACAACTATAGACCTTACTCCTTTACTAACGGTTTACTTTTCAAACTCCCTCCTTTTACACACTTCTGCATATATCTACTCTTTCCTACCATATTTCTCTCTCTAACAATCTCTCTTCAGATTCACTACACTAAATCCAAATCTATCCGCATTTATAGAATAGGTCATGTCACCTCCACTCTATCCGCCATTCTCATCATTCTAACACCATTTCCTGCCCTACTCCTATTTTCTTATATTCTTTACCATACCACCCCCATTTCTATATACAAAATTCGAATCTAATTCAATCGGATATCCACTATACTATCCCCTTTTTTCCTCACTCCGCTTGATTAATTGTAATATCTCATAATATCTTTTATTTATCTGTAATCCTATATTATTTCTTATCTATCTATCTGCTTTCTATCTATCGTCTATTATTTACTTTTTGTATCCATATTACTTAATTATATTTAAATATAACCTTTCTATTATTTTTTTATATATCTTTATTATTTAATAATACTAGATACTTACTATTCTATTTTTACCTTATAATTATGTTATATATATATATATATTATATTCGTATTAGTAATATAATAATATATATACCCTCTTCAGTATTTGTGATTTTGAGCGTTCATATTTCTATCAGATGCCGTATAAGAGTAGGAAAGGAAGGTTTACAAGTTATTTTTTGGAGCAAGAAAATTACGATTGTAGCGATTCACGTACAAACACGCTTAACACGTCTGATATTCCTATTCCGATGTTTATCAAAATTAACCGACTGCTAAACGTAAACATAATAGTATTCATTTATATGTCATTTTCCAGTTCATTAATCGTACCAATAACAAAGTAATGATATCCATAAATTTAGAGGGAATGAAAGGCTCATTATCGCTCTCATCATTTTATTCCTTGGCTGTCATTGTCTGGTATATTAATACTATCTTCAGAGTTATACGAGAGGAAGACTACAAGTGTTTTGTTGATTATTATCATAATGATATCTTTAAATTATTGGAGTACAATGATACAATGGTTTTAGAAATTAGAATAGAATTGTCATGGGATGGGAAAAGACATTTATTTATTCATTCAGAACGGCCGTATGCAGAAAGAGTCATTAGGTTATCTTGCAACCTTAGACAAAATTTCAGAAGTAACGTCATTGTATTATGAAAGTTCTGCGACTTTAATCCTGGCTTGTTAACTTATTTAGTTCTACTGAGCCATGGTCGAAGTGATTCAAGTGGCCGCAAATGAATCTATATTTTGATAGAACTCGTTGACTCTGTTTGATGATTGTCACGTACATTTCTAATGTGATGACTGGACGGGTTTGTGCTTTTTCACCATGAAAGAAACGATAAACTTTCTTTATGATTGGCACCAGGCACCTCTCAGACACCAATGGACATCAACTTTGAATAGGTTCATTTCGACAGACATTTCATTAAATACGTCACTGAAATGTTCACCTGTGTGACATTCAGTGAGAGGTTCAGAGCACGACAAAAAATTGGCTTCTGAAATTAATTGTCAACGGACATGACCTACTCAGAGAAAACACAAGAAACTGCTGATTGACGTATCTGACCATTCGTGGTGAGAAAGCTAACTTGAATGACTTTGATAGAGGTTACTTAATTCTGAAACTTTTCTTTTCAAATCAATATTCTCTGTAGTACTTCTTTGAGTAGTGTGTGATGAAAGAGACCGATACCTTTTGCTAGCCGTACAAAACCAGAATTTCCAGCTGACGAAGCAAGTTAAATTCTCTGCCAAGTTAATCCTCTGCCAATTTACTTCCTCTGCATTTATGCATTTTTCGTTTCATTTGCCCAAATTTGTATTTCTATATTAGATTTCAAGAGTAATTCACTTCCTTCTTAAATTCTGGAATGGGTCCTTTACTTTTTGTTACTCATTTCCTTTCTACATTTTCCTTGTTTTTGCTGCTAGATGTTCATAAGCCGGATATCGTTCTTGCCTTTCTATAGAATATTACGATTGCACAAGGTTGTGGTTTTATCCGATGTCATGGGAACAAGTATCGGAAGTAAATTCCAAACCACACTGGATAACGATACTATTGGAGAATCCTTCAACAGTGATTACGAGCGAATTATATTCACAAGTACGTTAGTCTATTCAATATTAATAGTCTTGCTATGGATCTATGTTGACTCAGATTACTGTTAATAACCTTGAGACGGCACTAGTCAACTAATTCTAATCAGTTTCTCACAAAAGTTTAAATTTTCTAAAAAGTTCCATTAGAACATTTTCTAATAGTATTC
>JABUQX010017003.1:0-73972 GCA_015478945.1 Trachelipus rathkii | reverse complement strand
ATTACAAATAGATGAAATACAAAAATCGAAGCGTGATGGAGTGTGTGTGTGCGTGTATAGTAACCTGTTTTAGGGGAAAACCAAGACAAGAGAAAGGGAAAATGTAATTACAGGAGAAAATCCAAAGTACTGTGCATCAAGCACTGTTCTGATCTTGAGAAAAGCCAAAAAAAATTATGGGCGAAAAAGCTCGTCACCTGTTAATTTTTTATCAGGTTGTCGTTGTTATGCGTTTCAGTTTATAAAGTGTTTTTAGAATGTTTAGCTTTATGTATAATATCTACCCTACCGTTCGGCAACTAAGGGTTCTCTTAAACAATTAGCGGCTTATTACTATATATAATTATATATATATATATAATGATATATTAATTATAAATATATATATAATATATTATATATATAATATAATTTATATATATAATATAGATCATATATAATATAATATATAAAAGTTTGGTTAGGGTTTAAGTTAAATTCTACTTTTAGGTTACGTAGTTTTTAAAACTTCAATATTTAAAACATGGGTTATTATTTAATATTTTTAGTAGAGGTGTTTGATATAAGACTTAATTAAAATAAAGTTTTTCTACTTTAGAATTCTTATCAATAGAAAAATGTTGTTCCGGACCCATGCAATTGTTATGGAATAAAAGATCATTCTCATCATAATCTTGGACAAGATCCATATATTACTTTAATATAATATATATATATATATATAACTATTATATTATATATTATATATATATTAATATATTATATATAGATATTATACATAATATATTTAATATATATGCTATATAAAATATATATATATTATATATAATATATTTATACTTATATATATATATACTATATATATATATATATATATTATATTCTTATTATATATAATAAATAGATATTATATATATATATAAGATATATCTAATATCACAACTTTTATAATACTATATATATATACACTATATTATTAATATATATAATATATATATATATATAAATATATATAGCGTCACCTATATACTATAGGTTATATATAGTGTGATAATATATATATATGATATATAATATAATATATATTATATATATATATAATAATACATATAAATAATACACATATATAATATAATATATATATGAATTATATATATAATATATACGTATATAGGTTGGAAAAAAAAATAAAAACATGTTTTTATTTTTTTAAAGAAAAACAAAACACCATTGTTTTTAAAGTAAATAAAAACCAACAAATAAAGAAACATGTTTTTTATTGTTTTTTTTTTTGTTTTTTTTTGAGCGTTTTTTATGCATATTATTGAGCTTTTGGTCTTTAATGTGAGTTCTTTATTGGTTTTAATATAGATTTTATAAGGGCAAAATCACTACTGGAGACACTGTTATAACATGTGTTAACACAATTTTTTAATATATTCCCTTATAATTTCTTTTAAATTTCTTGGAAATTATAAAATTATAATTATAGATAACATATAAAACTGGTTATAAAATTATTCTTTTTTAAAGTTTTACATAACTCATAAAGTAAAAAATATATTAATATATTATAGAATATAAAAAAAAAAAGTGTTATACTTTATTATTTTAAAAAAATAAGAAAGTCTATTCAAAATTAACCTTAATGAATACAGACTCAATTCTTATTTACTTTATAGTTTTGAATATAGGAATAGATTATATATATACATATATATTATTTATATATATAATATACTATATATACTATATATATATTTATATATATATATATTATATATATATAGTATATATATATTACTTATATAGTATATATACTTAAAATATAACCGATATACTATATATTATATTAATTATAAATATAATATATATATATATATATATTTATATTATATATATATATATATATTATACAATATATATATAATTTATATATATAATATATAGAGGATGAGAGAGATGGAGAGGAGCAGATGAAGAGAGACGAGAAGAGAGAGAGCAGAGCGGAGAGAGAGAGAGGCAGAGAGAGAGAGAGAGACGAGAGAGAAGGAGAAGGAAGAGAGAGAGAAGGGAGGAGAGAAGAGAGAGAGATGAGAGAGAAACGAGAGAGGAGAGAGAGAGATTTATCATTAAAAAGTCGAAACTGACAATTCAAAAGGGTTTGTCAACTATACAAAAAACACTAATTTACCTGCTTTAGCTGTTCCCAACTATTTCTTAATGTTGCTGGTGACAAGTCCAAAGTTGAAGAAATACCCTAGTGAAGTCAGTGGAATAATTACCGTTAGTGATTATTATTTTCATTTATGAAATCTTATAAGTTGTACGTTAATTAAGCAAACAAATGAAAGGAGTCACTGCTGCACAGAGATCAATCAAAATAGGTAACTTTTATGAAATGAAGGAGAATTTGCTCTTATTTGATTCACATATAAATTCACTGCTTTTGAATACTCTTCCTCTGGAAGTACTGTGGTCAATGATATCTGGTGTTTAAAAAAGTATGCCAATGAAGTTTGAGCTTCTTACGACCTATTAATAACTCCTTATTACTTTGCTAGTAAATCTTGTCTGCATTGAGTGTGTGGATTAAAGCTTTTCTAGATCAGTATTCATTATTTTTCCAAATATAAACATCATTATTATTTACAGTCATTGCCTCTAGCTTGGTTAATGCCTGTGGCACACACTCCACAAATGAGTTTTATTATAATCTTTGGAAATGTGGCATCGATGGGTAGCAAATGAAATCCTCAAGAGCTCGAAACAGAATCATGTTTTAAACATTCGTTAAATTTACAACTAATACATATATATATATTATATATATATATATAATATATATTTAATATATAATATTTTATATATATATATAATTATATATATAATATACTAGTACGGAATAGGCATATAGTAGGGTACTAATATAATACGTATAGTATATATAATACTATATATTAATATAATATATATATAATATACTATTATAATATATATATATATTATTTATATATAATAATATAAATATATATAATAATATATAATATATATCATATAATATATTATAATATTTCTCACAATAATATAAAATCAGCAGAATTTTTTTTATTGGCCTTTTCGTTTATTCCGTTACTCTTCGATTGAAAATTGAGAAAACCATATCAACATGCTAACAAACCATCTAAGTAAATACATTTTTTAAATATTTTAATGCATGGTTTTTTTTATTCGGTTTAAACCATTGGTTTTTTTATGTGGTTAACCATGGTTCTAAACCCAAATGGTTTTAAACCAAATTGGTTAAACCATCCCACCTATATATATTATATATATATATATATATATATAATATATATATAATATATATACTATAATATATAATATAAGATTATATACTATATATTTTATTTGCAATCTACTTTTTTCTACGTAGTTTGATATGTAGTGAATTTTTATACATTGGTTGTAAGCAAAATTCTTTGAATTTAAAATTATTTTATTCACTATGAATTAAATATTTAAAATAATAAAATTAAAAACAAAAATCTAATATTATTTCCATGAGTTACGTAAGGATGACAGTTGAAATGACGTGCTTTCGCTTCTAGTGAACCTTTCAGTCGGCCTATGTAAACTACACAATCTATGTAAGAACAACACCAAGCTTTTATCGCTAATGCGTGGTGTTTTTTACTTTGTTGACAATCGTAAATTACAATGAAAACAATAATTTGACTTCGGCTTACATTAGCACAGATATAGACATGAGGCCATATAATAGATATATTCATAATATACTTATATATCATATATATATATAATATATTTATTAATAATATATATATATATTATATATAATTAATATATATATATATATTATATATATAAGTAATATATATATTATATATATATTATAATAACAAAGCACACCTCTTTTACACATAATACGTAAGTTCTCTACTCTTAAAGCAAATAAACCATACCAATTCAGAAAAGATTTTTCTCATTTACTTCCCCGGAAGAGAATACTTCGCCAAGAATTTGCTAACGATTTTAAACTACGCCACACGGAAGTTCTTTTTCTCCAATAAACAGAACATTATTCCATCTTACGTCACAAGCCACTCCCTTTTTCCAAAAAAAAAATATATAAAGACCATTTTTCTTTCATGTTCTCAAACATTGCTCCCAATAAGCAGTTTCTACCAGGGATATCACGAAAAAAATCAAATGAAAAGTATCAACTGATTTTTTTTATTTGATTTTTTTTAATAAAAAATTCATGATTTTTTTATTTTTTATTTTTTTGATTTTTCTTATATATATTTTTTTTATTTTTTTGTATATTTAAGAGATTTAACTGCAATAGAAATAAAAAAATTAAAATAAAACTATATATATATATGTTATGAAGTTTTTAATATATTTTTTTCAATTTCAACAAACTTTGGCAATTGTAACCCGTAATCCGTATACACTACTTAGTGTTGCTGCTTCATTTGTTGTCATTAGACTATAGATCTATTGTTTATCGATTTTGAAGCTGACACTAGGCCTAGGTTAACAATGTTGAAAATTCATTGCCAGATTGCGGAACTAATTATATTATTATTATATATATATATATATTATATATATATATATATATATATTATAATATATAAATATATATATATATTATAATATATAATATATATTATAATTTATTAATAATATATATAGTTACTATATATTATATAATATATATGTATATATATATATATATATATATATAATATATTATATATATTATATAGTATATATTTATATATATAATATCATATATATATATACTATACATATACATAGTATATAGTATATATATATATATATAGTAATATTATATACATAATATACTTATATATATATATATATATGAGTATATTATATTATAATAATATTATATATATATTATAATATTTTATATATTATATAATATAATATATATTATAATATTATAAGAAGAGTGATACAACACAGTCAGGAATATGAGACTTTCTTTCTTCGCCTAGTTCCAGGGGTACAGGGCTAGCAACCGGTCCTTTACTTTTTATGCTTGCAGTACTCCTGGACCAGCATTGGAATCCTAATGTCCTAGAGGCACGATCTTCTGAAGAGCTCTAACAGAACGATTTTCGAGGTTAAATGGAAGAAGATGCTAGTTCTACCGAAGGTGAAACCCTTACCTAGTGTATAACTTAGGACGATCAGAAAACTATTGCGCCGAGAAACGTTTTTTTTCTAGAGTGCTTCTAGATCAAGAGTTTCTGGACAGAAGAAAGAAAAGCTGGTCCATGACAGGGCAAAGCCCTACATGGGAAGATGGTAAATAATAAATATATATATATATATATATTAGTTTTTGTATAATGTGTTACAGTAGGCCTGGCCCTATTTTATTGAATGTTATAGCTTAGCCAAGTAAAAATTTAGTATTAATACAATTTTTTTTATTTCACAGTTACTTACCCTTCCTCATTTTCCATTTTGGTTTATGTAGAATGAGTAAATCATTTAAAAAATAATACTATATCGAACTTAAAAAAAAAGTTTGTTTACAAATTATATTTCGCGTGACGTCACTAATCTGAAAATATCAAAATTAAAAAAAACAAAAATTAATTTTTTTCTAAAAAAAAATCAAAAAAAAATCACCAGACCCTGGTTTCTACACTATTATATTATGAATTGGTAATATTTGTGTGTTAAATTATAACTCTAAATTACTAATTATTATATATTAAATATTAATAATTATAATTATATTTAATTCTCAATCATTATTCTGATATTACTTGAGCCTAAATGCTACTAATACTTCATGATGTACAGTAGTATATCAGTGATATTGGACTACGGTCCATTTTTGTACCACCCGATTTTTACCTGCCCTTGACCTTTTTTGAGCTCGAATTTTTACCTTGACCTTGACTTTTGCGCCTTGACCGTTTCTGGGGCACCCAATATTTTTGAGCAACAATTTTTCTGGCAACCTAATTTTTTGGCAACCCTAGATTTTTTGGTCAACACTAATTGTTTTGGGAAAACCCCTAATTTTTTCACGGCAACCCTTAATTTTGCAACCCTTACGAAGAAGGGTTGCGCCAAAACGGTGCGTAAGCAACCGTATGTACGTACCCCACCTAAATTTTTTCGACAACCTTGTCTTCCAATGGTCAGTTTTGCCCACCTAATTTTTGGCCACCCTTAGGGGCTTAAGCCCTATTTTGATGTCTTTACCTTTTTTGTCCTTGACCTTTTCTCCAAAGCTTGGCCAGATACATGGGTCAATTGTTGACCCCGGTATTTTTGGGCCTTCCTTTGGGGCTAGCCCATATTTTTTGATATTTCGGCAACATCTACATTCTACGGTACAATTTTCACAGATTTACTTACACACACATATCTTAACTCACCCACACACACACACACACACCACACACACACACACACACACACACAGAATTTACTACACTCACACACACACAGATTTAATTACACACACAACACAGATTTACTTACACTTCATACACACATTCACTATTGACACATTATACACCCATTTCACCTATGCACTTACGATTACACATAGGACACTAATTACATTATCCACACACGTACAAACACAGAGCCACCCTTTGGTCTTAATGGCTTCAGTTTTATGACTCAGTATTATTGATGACTCATCTTTGATGAGTCCATCTTTAGCGGTTCATTTTTGATGTGCCTATATTGATGGCTTCAACTTTGATGGCCTCCCCAATCACCGTAAAGATCTAGTGAATTTCTATTAGTGTTCAGTATAAGTATTAGATGAGTGCCAGGTGAGGGCAGATGAGTGCCAAGTGAAGTGCCACATAGTGCCAATGAGCGCCAATGAGTGCCAAGTGAGCTCCACATAGTGCCAAGTGGTGCCACATAATGCCAAACGAGTGCACTTTTCTTTCAGCTTTTTCTACCTCCCCTGAGCCTAGAATAGCCCTAATAGGGTGTCTACCCCTAGGTTATAAGGTATGGAGGATCGAAAATGTGTATATTTACAAGTTGCTAGATAGCTGTCCTACTTTGAGTAGTTTTTCTAACACTTATAGCATGACGGAAGTATATCTAAAGAGCTACACATTAGGGACAGTTGGACGCAAACAGTCTTACCCGCGTGCAGGCGCAATATTAACAGGAAAACCGCCGCGTGCGCCCGCAGGCGCAATAATTGCCCCGCCGCTGCGTGCGCCCGCAGGCGCAATATTTCGCGTTCCGCCGCGCGTGCGTCCGCAGACGCAATATTCCGCTCGCAACAAAAAAAATATGATATCAATGTAAATTAAAAAAATGATATTCATATTCAAATTTACTTTGAGTCATTCATTTTAACTACAATTGTATGAAATTTATTAAAAACATATGACTTTTAATACTTAAACGGAAATCAGTAAATCAATAGAGTGTTATTTACCTAACCACTAGGGGCATTAGATGCTTTGTTGTTACGGCATTTTAACTGCTGTTACTCATGTTTTACTGCTTTAAATATCTGCTTTACTGCTTAAACTCTCTGTATTTACTTGCTTTAACTATTATAGTTATTAACATTACATTAACCTGTAAAGCCATAAAGTCAGTAAATCATGAGGGTGTTACATAGCACAAGGGGGCTATTCGTATACTTTTGTTTTACTGCTTTTTATGCTTATAACTCTCTGCTTATACTGCCTTTAACTCATATGTGTTACTGCTTTAACTCAGTATATTTGATTAACGATTAAATACCTTAAGCAGATAAAATCATAAACATCAATAGACGGTGTATCCTAACACCTAACGATTAGTATGCTTTTTGTTTTACTGTTACTGCTTAACTCACTGCTTTACTTTAACTCTCTGCTTACTGCTTTAACTCTTTGGTATTACTGCTTTAACTCTCTGCACTTTACTGTTTTAACTCACTGCTTACTGTTTTAACTCATTGCTTTACATATTTAATCACTATATTTGATTAAAAGAATGTTCTTTGATATTTTATTTTGTTTTAATTACTTTTATTTATATTATTTTTTATTACAGGTCTAGTTTATTCTTGTTTAAAAATTTTTCTTTTTAAAATGTGTAATGTAAAGAACTAAAAACACACAGAGTTTCTGTTATATAAACATTATTTTATAAACAAGAACGAAATTTTATTAAAAACCTTTATAATAATATAAGAAGTGCGTAGTTTAAAATCGCATTTTTTTTCATTTTCTAAAGCATTTATTACATAATTAGAAACTAAAAATCGATTGCCATACAATTTTAGCATAAAATATATTTATCAAGTTCTGTAAACAACATTATTGTAAAAAGCACATAATCGAAATAAATACAATAGACTCAAAATAAATTGGATTATTGAGGTTAAACAGAGGTTTAAGGACATAGTTTTTAACAGTTCTACTTATTATATTTGTTAAAAATAAGTTGATATATTATTGATTATTCAATATAAATTTAAGTTCAAAATTCAATTATGTTTGAACATCCTCGTTTTATTTTGTCTATAAACGGAATCAATGTCCGTTTGGTGATGTGAGAGGGCAATGATTGAATATTGGAAGCAGGTATCCTTCTCCAAACTTTACAGAAGTTTATTTCTGTTAATACGAACACTCTAAAACGAGATTTCATTTTTAAACACGATTTTATTTCCTCTTCATTCATCTTATATTTCAAATACGTTCCGTACTCTGTCAATTTCAATGAGTGGAGGGTGCTCAAGATAGACCACTACAGTGATGGGTTTTGTAGGACTTGATCAAAGAGAGGACGTCCATAAGATACCCTTTCTCAAAATGTTTAAATTATAGGCGTACAAGCTGGACAAAGGTCAGCTGTGCTGAGTCATAGGGCATATCTAAATTACTATGCTTTGCGTTATTCTCTTTTTCCTCGTCAAATTTAAGCCTGGTCCACTATCATACATGAACGTATGGCTATTAAGTCCATAAAAAAGCACGAGTTACAGAGAGATTAGTCTCCGTTGTTAAAACATTTCATTAATCACGTCCAGTGAGGAAGTCCATTCACAGGTAAACTGATACTCTAAGTCCGAAGGAAATGTCGAATTTATAGGGTGATTTTTTATAATTGCCAGAGTATTCATGTTCCACAATCCTATTATTACTTCTGTGGTAAATTTCCGTTCACAATGTTAGGATATTGATACTCGATAATCATTGAGTGAAAATTAAATATCTTGGTTTCACTCTTAATAGGGTACTTTGCTTTTGAAGTATTCAAAAGCGAATTTTTAATTTCCAATGACGCTGTGGTGATAATTTTCACTTTTCTGACATAGAATAAGCCTCCAACAGTTTGGAAAACAGGTTCTGGACATACAGCTGAGCAGTAGGTTTTATTTTATTTTAAGGAGCAAATTTAGGATTGAACGTGATAAATGATCGTTCTAGTATTCTACAGATGTAGAAATTGGTCTTTCTTGGAGAGAAGATATCGCCATTTATCGTCACGTTAAAATTCATAAGTATTAATTTATGACTTTAGTGCTTATCTATTGTGCAGCTTCATCTTGAACTATAAAACACATGGACTGGAGAATCAGACTGTTTAGCGTCTCTCTGAATTATTTTAAACAAAATGCTGTACTATAGCTTCTATAAGAGGTTGGACAGCTGACGCCCCTAGTGAAGTTCCGTTAAGATAGGCTTTTCAACCTGTGTGAAACATGTATACAGAAATTGATTCTGTATATACTATATGGTCATCACCCGAAGGAAGATCTGTTTACCGTCACGGTTTGTGAATTTCGGTTTTACATTAAAAAACACATGAAGATGAGGTTAGGTATTGATCAGACAGTACTTGGAATATTGAACTTAGTAGGAACATCTGTATATGTAATTGATGCAGAGGATTAATACTTGATAAAGTTGGGATATCGCTAACGCTTAATCTGTGTAAGGGTAATGAGAAGAGATCCCTATTTTCACTCTTACAACAATCCAGGCACTAGAAGGATGAAGAAATGCATCTTGTATGTGCGATTTGGTCGTATAATGAACATTTCCTTTAAAAACATTTATTATTACTAGCATTATTAAGATACTTAAATTATTCAGTTAGTAATTAAATTTCCTATTAATAATAATTTTTCTTTAGAGGTTTTGATTCCGTTAAGTCTTTTTCATTTTATAACAATTCTTTACAGGTTGCCTCGTCCCGTGACCCTGACATTTTACTCCGTCTTATTTTACGCTTAACATTATCCAACATCTCATCTGAAACATCGGCGATACGTCTTTTTAGTGCTGTACGAGGATTATTCCGCGAAGCACAATATCGTTGAAATTAGTCACACCTGTTCTATATAGCTTTATTTACCTAATATTCCCCACCTACTCTGAGTAGGGTCCTTGCACTTCTCCATAGTTGGCAAAAAATCCGACAAGACCATTAACCCCCTCTGCCATTTTGATCTCTGAATACCTTTCTTGTCCAATTATTAACAGGTAGTTGTCTTTCTTATACTATCTTTCTACACTGTGAGAGCTATTTATGAATGAAAAAAAATACTACCTGACAACACCCTCTTTTATATTCCATTTATGCCGTATTATGCACTGTTTCTTTCTAATTTGAACTTTGCATAACAAATGCGCCGTATGTAAAGGGAAAGGATTTCCTTCTACATCTTTTATATGAGGCGTACAGAGTCAAAATTTGATCTTTCAAGAGGTAGGATAATGGAACATTAGGAATGTTATAACTTTAATCTCTCTGGGAAAAATATGACTACTCTTAAATTAAAGGCAGCTTTAGTATGCCTAATATTAATGTCAATGTATTTGTATACATTAATTTGAAATCAGCGTGTCTTATCCCGCTAACGCAATTAAATGAATTAATCAACTTTCTCTTCATTCCTTTTTGTTTCATGTGGAGTCATGCGGTTATTCTCCACAGATAGTATAACCCTCGTTGTAAACATAGTAGGGATATCATGAAGTACATCCAACAATCAGCATCACGTCTACGAATATGTTTACGTTGCCATGGTGATCGTTCGAGAAAAAAACATGTCCCGGTCTCGTAGGTTTACACTTACTTTTGATATTAAAGATATTATTACTTTATCTTCATAGGTACGCATTCAGTTTTGTATACCAAGTCCTTAAACATAATACTGCATATCAAAGAGAACGTTTAAATGGCTAAAAATGAGCAGGCACGATTTAAAATATGAACCCTCGCACAAGTAAATTCTTCAACGAATGTTATTCTTTATGTAGCAGAATGTTGTCGTTATTCAGCTGTGTTTGGCAATTGTAAGTCCTTTTCAGATACGAGTATCTCCATTGTTAATATAGTGTTCAACACACCTTCTACACTCTGTTACCCCCCATCCAGAATAGGATGATGTGTGACTGTGAGGTAAATGTTCTATGTCCGGTATTCAAATAGATTTCATATATCTACTTCGTATATCCTCTCTTTTAGCTGTAAATGATTAATTAAACATTGTAAAATCCGAGAGTTTATTATTCAGATGTTTTTAAGATCCAAGAGAGGCTGACACTGCAGAGTTTAATATAAAAGTGAATCTACACTCTCCATGATGTATAATGACAACTGATTATAATCTTAACTTCACTTGCTTTTACTATAAGTATTAAACTTAGCAGGATACCCCTCCATTTCACCAGATACTTGTATTTATTTTTCCTTAACCTTTTGAACACCTAATATCATTTTCTATTTTATATTCATGAGTTACAGAATTGAACCTTACTTTTTGTATTTTCTGTTTATAAACACATTCTCTTTTTTTTTCACATTTAATCTTTCCTGGTAATATAACTTTAAACTATACGACGAGTGGACGGATATGTGAACTTTTAAAACTTCGTATGTACATCGGCTTCATAACCCTTTCTGGAATCTTTCTTCTTTCGAGAACCTTACTATCGTTTACTTATATTCCTGAATTCATCTTTTATTTTGTTTTTTTTTTACCATATGCGACTATACGCCTCTTAGTTTTTGAATTTCTAAAGCGTTGTCTTTATAGTGTATAAGATAAGCTAGATTCGTTCCAGTATATCAAACATATTTAAAAGTATCATTTTAGTATATGTACTTATGCATGCGTTCTTTAATTAATATTACGCTCTTTCAACTATTGACGCTTTGTTTACGGAAAATGTATTGTAATAGGTTATACCATACTCCCAAAGCCCATCTCCTGAAACTCTCGACCCTTGGATTCCATTCCTGAATCTGTCCAAGAATGGATTTAGTGTTATCCTCTCATCTCGTATAATTTCAAGTACTGCATTGGCAACTGTGACTGATCTTTTATCTTTTAAGGGTTTCAGCCATAGATATCTAGAGTATACGTCAATAGTAAAAAGTAATGTATTGAAATCCTTCATATTAAGAACTTATTAATCATTTACGGATTAAATCTATTGCCATACACTGGCGAGCTGGGAGATTATGTGTTTTCCGAGTTGGTAATTTTTTTCTTACAAGTTTATGTAGAGTAAAGCCTCTTACCTGCTAAATATGTCTATTTACTCTTTTTTCTTCAATTATTAGGGTACAAAGCAACCTGGTAAACTCGCCAAAACTGGTTTGTTCCCTCAGATTGAAAGATAATTACTTATCAATACCTCCTTGGCGCTCCATGTTGGCACTGACCCTATGTAAACGCGATATAGTAATATATATATATATATATATATTATAATTAATATATATATACTATATATATATATATATATATTATATATATATATAACTATATTATATATATATTTATAATAAATGTGATATAGGCTCCCAAGGATAAAGAAAAGAAAAAGGATTTAAATAAATTATTTAATACACAAACCATCTACAGCTAACTATAGTATAGTATTATATAATACTATATATATATATATACTATACTTATATTATATCATATAATTATATATATATATATTATATTATATATATATATATATAGTATAGATAATACATAATTACGATTTAACGAACTAGGCCTATTATAGTGTTTTTCATATTCGTCTTCGGTAACACGTTTAAACTTATATTCTGATAGCGTAGAAGTGCCTAGATGGACTTGGAATCAGGTCTTGGGCGTAACGGGATATTATCGTAAATCTGCTACATCGCCTTGTATTTTAAGATTAAAGATTATGGGGAATTAAATTGTATGAAGTTCTAAGTGTTTGATTCCATTCCATCCTTTACAGGGCTTCTTCGTACGTGAGAGATCAGCTATCAAAATCCACAATATTTGACCATTAACTAGTTCATCATCAATTACGATCTGTCATGCTTCATTCCAAAGTTAATTGGTCTTTTAAAAATATTATATAAAGCTATTTCCGATTTACTCACTCTAATAGGTAAGGTCTCCTCTAGGATATTTTTAATTTATCTTATTTTCACTTCAAGTTTTACTCTCATTAGGAATATCTACATTATCGGTTAGGCGGGATACGTAGGGATGGAAGTAGTGCAATTCTTTAAGATCTATCAATTTTTGTGTGCTTATGGCATCTTGGGTATAAATGCGTTCTACATGGATGTTAATGTCATGAATTTAAATATTCGTCAATTCTTTTTCTGCTTATTTGGTTATTCTGTTACAACTTAGGATATATAAGCTATGAGGTAGAAGCTGCTGAAAAAGATAATGATTCGTTCACAATATAAAGGATTCTTGTTGGTGCAGCTGTTGCTGCTGATGTGAAAGAGGTTGTAATACATTGGGCTGTAATATCTGCGTATGTGGCGCGTTGAATGAATGATTGAAATGATATTGTGGTATTTTGCGCAAGGTAGCGGCAATAACTGGGATATTGATGTTGTAGAATGTGATCTGAGGAACTGATTCAGTACGATGCTGTTTATTAATACTTCATGTTCTCATACTCATTATATGGCAAGTACACAACCTTCTTCCATCATGGCGACAACACTATTTATCAATGGAGCTAATAACGGGCAGGAGTTAATGGTAGGAATTACCCCTCCTACTCAATGTAGTAACTTCTTTTTATTTTCAGATTTTTAATGTTGAGGAGAGTTTTTTAATTGATTTTCTATAAAATTACAGTGTAGCTTTACCTTCTGCGGTCTGTTTTAAAGGAACATTTCCTTTTTATAAGATTAAACAGACTTCACATACACACTGATGAATTTCTCATCCTCACTAATTAGTTTACGTTCTTCAGAGATGGTTCAAGCTTTTTAAATTTTTTATAGGAGGGTGAATACTTTGCAACTAGAGCACCATTATTTTCAGGTATGTACTACAGTTCTATCTCATAAGTAGTGTTGGTGCGAGTAACACTCAGTGTACGTGGTTTTGGGGGAAGTTCACACATAAATAACCGTGAGGGAACGAAGTAACCTCTTTATATAACTTTTAAGAACTCTTTCCTTTGAAGTGGAAACATTTGAGTTGCCAGTACATTAATTCATATCTCTTCTCTGTCCAAACAACAGAAAACTGTTGTGTTTAAAGAAACACTTCGCATATGCTTGCTTTGATGAAAAATATTCTGCGTTATGAAAAACAGAGATATTTAGGTGTAGAAGAATTAACTGTGGAAACGTTGTAGGCGGTGTCAAAATTTGTTGCACTTAAATCATCTAATACAATAATTTTGGGAACCATGTATATTATCCAACGATCTAAATCGTATACGCTTATGAATTGAACCACATCTTTTATTCTTTAAATTTTTCCTGGTAAAATAATAACACCATTTATTTTTACAGGGGTTTGTCCAAAAATCTCCATACTAAAAAAATATCTAATAATAGAAAAGGTTTTACCACATCCTGATGGGCCTGGCTACAAGACATGTAGCCGACTTCGGAACGTAAATTTCTCAACATCCATACTCGTTAAGATAAAATAATGAATAATAGATTATTAAAGCTGTAAAGCAGAAGTAATGTATTCTTTAATAAAATTCTAGTACATTTTTTTTAAAACGGGTTGTCTATATAACTGTACAGTTGCTTTTGTTTTATAATTGAAAGCAGAAGTATTAAAACAAATAAAATAGAAATAATAAAACGTAATAGATAATTATTATCAGTTTCAATCTAAAATTAAATCTAAGAAAATTATGTTAGTTGATATTAAGTTAAAACGTAATAGATAATTATTAAAGACAGTAAAGCGTGGTTAAAGCAGTAAAGCAGAGAATTAAAGCAGTAAAGCAGAGGTTTAAGCAGTAAAGCAAGAGAGTTAAAGCAGTAAGCAGTGAGTTTAAGCAGCTAAAACCAGTAAAAAACAAAAAGATACTAATCCATTAGGTGTTAGGATAACACCTCTATTGATTTACTGACTTACTGCTTTAAGGTATGTAATGTAATAAATATATGAGTTAAAGCCGAGTAAAACATATGAGTTATAAGCAGTTAAAGCAGAGAGTTAAGCGTAAAGCAGTAAAAACAAAAAGTTTACTGCCCTTGATGCTATGTAACACTCATAGTGATTTACTGAATTCAAAAGGAAAATTTCTGTAACTTCTTTGAGAAGTTGACTAATGTTTACACTGTCACGCTCACGTCTACATCCTTTTCAAAAAGAATATTTTGACAATTCTCATTTTTTGGGAAGAATTTTATTATTGAACTTGTTCCCCCTCCCCCTACCATTACTTACTGAAAGGCAGCTTAAATCTTGTTCTAACGATGAACATTCATACAAAATACAGGTTCTGTTCATGGTACACTTTCATTTATTAATAACTCAAAAAAAAAAAATGGAAATACTTGATCTTCACAATGAGAATTTCCTTCTCAAAGTAATAAAAATCGACTCTTGTTCTCTCTTCATCTTCACTCTCTTCTATGGGGGCCATTTTTTTTTCTGTTTTTAAATTTTGCGCATGTTTGCACCGACGGTTGCGGGGAAATAGTGACGCTGCGGCGCACGCGGCTCGGTTCTCGCGGTGGGGTTTCACCTGGCGACGTGGCTGAAACCGTTTCGGGTCACTGTACCCAAATGTGTTGCTTCTTTAAGATATTACATTCTGGTCAATGCCATAAGTGTTTTAGAAAAATATAATATATAGGAAGCAGCTAACTTTGCTAATTTATCAGAGTGATGCCCAGTTGATCTTTCACCTAGGGTAGAACCCCTATTGCGGCTATTCTAGGTCCAGGGAGAGGCTAGAAAAGCTTGAAAAAGTTTCACTCAGTTGCACTTGGTGGCACTCACTTGGCACTAATTGGCATATATGGCACTCATTGGCACTCACTGGCACTCATTGGCTCATTGGCACTTCCATTGGCACTCACTGGCACTCACCTGGCAAACTATCTAATACTCCTAGAACACTAATAGAACATCACTAGACACTTCTCGTGATTTCGGAGCCATCAAAGTTGAACATCCAATATTAGGGCACATCAAAATGAACCCGTAAAGATGACGTCATCCAATAGATGAGTCATCATAAATGCGGAGTATAAAAATGAGCCATGAAGACCAAAGGTTGTGTTGTGTTTGTTACGTGTGATGTATAAGTGTAAATCTAAGTGTCTATGTGTAAAGTAAGTGTTCATAGTGAATGGGGTTATTAAGATTCATAGTGAATGGTGTTAAGTGTAAGTAAATCTGTTGTGTGTGTGTGGTGTGATGTGTGAGTGTGAGTGTGTGTGTGTGGTGTGTTGTGTGTGTGTGTAGTGATGTGTGTGTTGTGTGTGTGGAGTGAGTAAATCTGAACTGTGTGGTAAGAAATCTGTGAAATTGTACGTAGAATAACAAAGGCTTACGAAATATCAAAGAAATAGGGCTAGCCCTAAAGAAGGCCAAAAAATTACCGTGGGTAAATTGACACATGGTATCTGGCAAGCTTTGAGAAAAGTCAAGGACAAAAGAAGGTAAACATTCAAAAATGCTAAGCCCTAAAGGTGGCCAAAGAATTAAGGGGGGCCAAAATGATCCATGGAAGACCCAAAGGTTGGTCGAAAAAATTAGTGTGGGTACGTACAACGGTTGTTAACGCAACCGTTGGCGAACCTTCTTCCGAACAGGGTTTGCAAAAATTAGGTGCCGAAAAATTAGGGTTGCAAAAATAGGGTGCCAAAAATTAGGGTTGCCAAAAAAATTAGGGTGCCAAAAAATATTGGGTTCTCAAAAAAATTTGGGTTGACCAAAGGTCAAAGGCCAAAAGGCTTAGCCAAAAAGGTCAAGTCAGGTAAAATCCATCGAGCTCAAAAGGTCAAAGGGCAGGTCAAAATAATGGGTGGTTACAAGAAATGGACCCGAGATAGCTCCAATATCACTGAAACTACTAATGTACTTTTTATCATCAATTCGATCTTCTTCATGTTCAAACATTGTTCCGTCAGGATTTCGCCACCTGATTTATATATATATATTATATATATATATATATATTATTATATATATAATTATATATTAATATTATATATATATTATATTATATATTATATATATATAGTATTATATATAATATATATATATATATATAATTATTATATATATATATTTATATACTATATATTATTAATATTATATTTATATAATATATATATATATATATATATTATATATATATATATAATAGGGTTAGGCTGGCTTCGGAAACCCCGGCTCCGGCTCCGGCTCCGGCTCCGGCTCCGGCTCCGGCTCCGGCTCCGGCTCCGGCTCCGGATGTTCCAGCTCCGGAGAAACGCTAAATGACGAGCTCCGTCTCCGGAGCGCACCGGGAACCTTAGTTCCAACTCCGGAGCGGAGCGCTAAGGAATATCTGACTCCTGCTCTGGCTCCGGCTCCAGCTCCGGCTCCGGCACCGCTCCGAAGCTCCTAACTTACAATTTCATAAAATTTCAACTTGTTTATAAAGTCCATTAATATTAGGATAAGGAATTGATAATATGTGAAAGTTTTATTAAAGAGAAAGTAATTTTCAAAATTTAAAAATTTATTAGCGATTCTCATACAAGGGCGTACAAAGAATTTTAGTTAGGAGGGGGGCCCAAATAGATTGAAAATAAAAGTAATTTTTTCTAAACACTATCAGCCAAGGGTTGACGGCATATATTGACATAATATTTACAAATTATATTTACCTCTCAAAATATCACTGGCCAACAAAAAAAAAATTTTTTTTTTGGCTGCCAAGGATATTTTATTGAATTTATAGTATATCGGGTGTGCTGATTTCAGAAATGACATTAATTTTCCAAGATTGGCTCTAGTTCTTTAGATACAGGGTGTTCCAGTTTACTCTTATACAATATATTTTCTTTTTTAAGCATATTTTACGAAATATATCGTTTTATTTCTTTTTAAGGGGCTTACCTTTATATATACTTTATTTTTTCTATTCACCAAGAGCCTGTTTTAATAACCCCAATGTATTCTGCTACATCTGTGGTGAATATAACCAAAGAAGAAATATTACTAACTTTGTGAAGCAAGCATATCATCTTAGAAGATTGAAACTCGGAGACAAGATAGAGGAGTCGGAGTCGGTCTGTAAAACGTGTTTCGAAAATCTACGTCAGTGGAGAAATGGACGAAAAAGGTTTAAAATTTAGTGTGCCTATGGTATGGGCGCGAGCCAAAGAATCACCACAGTGACTGTTATTTGTTGTTGGTTAATTGTGAAAGGTATTAAATTCGTTACAAGAAACCGTAAATTTGAGTATCGGTTTGAAATCAGAAGGCGACTTGTTACCACCACTCCGACGATGTCCCCACACTCCCAGACCTAGCATTGTCTGTATGAAAAAATATCAGGATTGGTGGCACAGTGCAGATAGTGGTAGTGATATGAAGAGGACTTTACAACCAGCAAAGTTCTCCCAGCGAAGAGATCAATGATTGTACGAGAGTTAATCTCTCCAAGCAAGATCTGACTCTTTGCATCTAGACTAAGTGAAAAAGAACTGTCTCAAGGCCGAATGTAAAATACTTTTTTTCGGACAAAGAGAGGTAGTACTTCTTCCATTTTCATTGAAGAAAAAGAACCTAGTATACTGTAGGAACAGCCCTAGACTCCTATTCCAAATGGGGTTACCTAAAAATACGGACAGAAGATTAGCGATTGTTTGATGGCATAGTTCAAACGAGAAGCTATGCAAGTGTGTTTTATTGTTTACAATGGCAATAGTTATTCATCGATTCCAATAGGCACTCAAACAAACTGAAAGAGGAATATGAAAGTATAAGAATGATCATTATCAAAGCTTAGATTATAATGAACAATATGGTCATTATGCGTTGATTTGAAGATGGCAACATCTATACTACGATGGGCAGCAAAGCGATTACTAAGCTACCCTTTGTTTTAATACTCTTGTGGCGATAGTATGCTAAAAGAAGACCACTGGAAAAAAGTTGTATGGTCTGCTAGGAATATGATTGTAGGTGCATCAAATATCAGTAACGAACCACTGGTTGAAGGATCAAACTAGGAATGATGAAGCAATTTGTTAGGACTGATGAGCAATTTGAGGACTAAGACAAAATGGTGAATGTATTCAAATATATTTTGCACGATTTTTTCCAGGGCTGAGTATGGAGAAACTCAAAGCTGGATCTTTAGCGGCCCTCAATTCGCCAAATCATCAAGGATTACAATTCATAAATTCCATGACTGATATTGAAGCATCTGCAGGAAAAGTTTTGTCTTGGGTGTTCAGAACTTTTTGGGCAACCATAAACCTGCCAACTATGTAGAACTCGTACAGAAAATGCATTCAGACTTCAAAAAATGTGAATGCTAATATGAGCATAAGCTTCACTTCTACATATCACTTTTAGATCGGTTTCGGATTAATCTAGGATGTTATATGAGGAAACAAGGGGAAGAGTTTTCCATCAATATCAAGGTGATGGAGAAAGATACCAAGAAAGATGGGATACACACATGATGGCAGACTATTTTTGGAGCCTTCAACGTGATTGTCCCACATTGCTGCAAACAAGAAGACAATTCATATAGAAGCCGATGCTGTAAGCTTAATTGTTGATTTCATTGTACTGAATTTAAAATGTTGTGACCTATTAGCATTTTATTACTTAACTCATTAACAATTTGATATTATATATCTTTCGTGTCTTTTTTTGTGAATTACGTTACAAGCTAACACCAATACGTTGTTTATTATGTATTTTGTGACCACCCTGTATCTCAAAACTAGAGCTAATCTAGAACACGGGGTCTATCTCGGAATCAGTGGCAACAAGTTACCATTAAAATGACCTTCAAAATGTTTTGCCGCAAAATCAACGTCTCCAGTATGATACTTGACAAGTTTAAAATATTATTAGTATTTCAAAACAAAAAGTTGCAAATTTGAAAGAAAATTTCAGAATCTAATCTTACATTTATCTCACGATATTTATGTACTTGAAGTAGTTGGGGTACTACGACAACATTAGACGTCGTGGAATTGCAGAAAATTTTTCGACAACTGCCAATTCAATTTCAGCTTTCTTCTCCAAAGATAATTTCTAATTATCTGTGAACACTCAAGAAACAAAGTCCATTCAACCTGGATTCGTTCATCGTCGGACCTTGTCCATGTTTTTAACTCTTCTCAAATTGCTGAATGTCTTTCAGTTGTGTTGTGGAAATAGCTTGTGTACTTGATATAAGAAAAGGCTGATTTCTGACTTAATGTAAGAGCAATAAAGAGATGCTAAGGAAGTAAGTAATTTTCTGTAGAAAAGCGATTTCTTAGAGGATATTTATTACAAATCTACAAAATATTTTCATATCACTGAGTCAATAAATTCTTTATCGAATACCAAGAAATGGAAGACAAGAGACCAGGGAACATGAAAGTAATAATAAAAAGAAATCATTTTATCATGATGTAAATAAATACTCGTTCATTAATATGGTTGTTAAATTTTGGAATAGTTCCTACAGGTTGTGGTTGATTGTGCCTTACTGGCAGCATTTAAGAAAGGGTTAGGCAATCCACCACTCTTGGTGGTTGTAGATCAACCATAAGATTTTCAGCTATCTGTTTTATCCTTGTATAAATTTCTTTTATCGTATCGTTGCTGTTTGAGCGATGATCTTTCACAAGCGAAAGAATTTTCTTCACATGGTTCGAGCATTGAAGAAGGTCTAAACTCTTTGTCTGTAGATTATTTACGACTGGTTCCAACAAAGCCGAATATTTGGATATAATGCGGTTTGAAATAAGAAAAACAGGTTTAGTAGCAGCACAATACAGCTAAAATGCATTTCTTCTGTTAGCAACATACTACTTTTGCCATGTTCCAAGAGCCTTGCAATATATTCACAAACATGTGTCGTGAATATTGAAATAATGCAGGTATTTTTAGACATCGCGGTCATCGCAAACGTCTCATGTGTAATAATGGTATTGTTATTTTCTTCTCAAACGGATTCCGAAAGAAATTTTTGATATGTCTTTAAAGGAATACAAGTAATTGCGCATTTCAAAGATACAAGACTTAGCGACAACAATAGTTTCCTACATATGCAGCGAATGACTCGCACAATGAAAATATAAAGCTTTGTTTTTATATTTTCTTTTTTTGTTTTTTTTCTTTTTTTTTTTCTGGTTATTTTATATCGCATTATTCTCTGAATACTTTCTTCTTTCCCTGCCATAGCTGAGCACCCATCGTAACCTTGTCCAACGTACTGGCTCTGGGATCTATTACCATCTTGTTCAAGAAAACAATCAATAGCACTTGCTATGGTTTTGCACCCATGGCTTCTAATACTTCTAAAACACAACTTGCAAATCCAATGAATCCTTCACGAGCGCAACTTTCCGTCTCATCAAAAAATCATATTCCAATAGATAATTGTTTATTCCCAGATATATCAGATGTTTGTCAGATAAAGCAGAATATGTATATACTTTCTTGACATCTGCAATGATCACGTCGGTCACAGCACTCTCACATAGATCAGTAAGTTCATTTTGCATTCTTGGTGATTTATAAGTAGCATTTTTGACCCCATCTGTAAGGCGTTTCAACTCATTATTTCCAGAAGCTATTTGCAAATGAATTAGATCTTCTAAAATCCCTTCATGTTGTTTTGCATCTCGTAGAGGTAAATCGTGTAACCCACAAAAAGAATTGTTGTGATTATAGATGAAATTAAATTTTTGTTTTCTGCCAAGAGTACCTGATGTCCAGTTACCATTTGTATGTCCACTGCCACATCTTCCAAAGAGGATTTCGTTGCTCGTTCAGCTTCTAAGTGCTACCTATTTTCTACATGTAGCTCTTGCAAGATTCATGGATATTCTTGAATTTCGTGAAGGGTTTCACAACAAAGGAACTCTGAACTCCCTGTATAGTACTTGCGGGAAAAAGAACGCAATGCAGACGTGACTTCCTTCAAACCATCTGAATATAACCAGCAAGGGAGAATATCTTTCAGGCCAACTATGCACGAATTTCCTTTAGAGATGTGTAGCGTTACTTGCAACCATAACTTGGAGCAGGCTTCCAATGTTTTTTCAGCATTTCTCTTTTTGTTTTCAGACGGCATAAAACCGGATCCTTAAGTCGTTTCTTCCTCCATAACACCTTCGAGCTTGAAGTTGAATGCCCAGGCTCTGATTGTGGATCGAAAAACCTTCTCTTTCCGCTATCATATTCGCTTCTTCTTTGTCAGAACTGCGAAAAAGTTAAATTATATATATATACATTATATATATATTATATATAATATTTATATATATATATATATAATATATATAATATATTATATATATATATTTATATATATATATATTACGTCATAATTGTTTATGTTGTATATACTATAAATATATATATATAATTATATTATATAATATATATTATATATATATAATACTATTATATATAATATATATATCTTATATATACTATAATAAATATAATTATATACTATATATATATACTTGAAAAATTACGCCAAACCTGAAATTTACTAATCTACTTCTGTAGAAAAAATTTGCTGGTAAGGGATTTATATTTTACCAAATAGAACACACCATTTATAAACAAAACAAATTAAATAGCAGAATGTGTAAAATTCATACCAGGGATGGTACGGATAAACAATTGATATAAATCAACTGATTTTTTCACTTGATTTTTTTTTATCAAAAAATCATGATATTTTGATTTTTTTGTACTTTTTATTTTTTTATATACAGGGTATCTCAAAAAAATGTACTAATTTTTTCTTTTTTTTTTGGATGTAACTACTGTAACAGAATGGCAGGAGATCCAACTTAGCTTTGAAGAGAGAAAGTTTGTCCTTACAATACTATTGGACCACGGAAATACGGTTCAGGAAGAGAGTTCGATAAAAACCGACCCGCTCGGACAATTGCCGAATCAAGAGAGAAATTTGAAAGCAAATGGAACCGTTCACAACCTTCAACAAGAAACGTCTCGGATGACCACGGACACTCCACCACCCCTGCAAAAGGAAGAAGCATGATTACAGGTAAACCCTCATACGATCCCATCAGAAATCTCTATGACAACGGCCTCAGGAGATACACAATCTCAAAAAGATAGCGTCCATCGCATCTTGAGCGTCTACGCTGGTAATGCTAATAACCAAGACTACTCCATGCTTCAATGAAGGACAACCCGGACCGGAGACTTCATTTTGGAATGGTAAACGGCTAAAATGTGCAGAAGATGCAGTGTTTCCACACAAATTTGTCTGGAGCGATGAGGACACCTTTAAATTAAATGACTCGATTAATCGCCATAATGTACCTACTGGGGTCCTCTAAATCCCATGTTAAAGCTGAATACCATTTAAAACCTACCAGGGTAACTGTGTAGTGTGAGGTTTCAGGCCATTCATGCATCCATAAAACGTTTTATTTTTAACGCGAGGAGGTCGATGTGGACAGTACCTAACTTGCGTGCAGGAGTCGGTCGGTCCACCCATCATTGACGAGATGTGTGGTGATAACGACGTGATGTTACTTCCAGCAAAGATAGATCACTCCTCACACTACCATCGCGAATGTAGAAGAGGCTCACTCGTGCAACATTCCAACACAGGATTGGACGAAGGCGTAGTATTGAATCTGCGCTTCCCCAGATCTCACGCCAATGGATTCTTTTTATGGGGGAACCTCAAGGACAGAGTTTATCTCTCAAAACAAAGAACTTAACTGCTATTGAAATTGAGAAATTTACTGAGCTCTGGAGCGGACATTTTTTCTAAATGAACTTGTTTTTTTTTTTGTGTGTTTCGGCCCATTGGTTCGCGTTATCAGCTTTGTCTGGACAATGGCGGGTCATCATTTTCAACATTTGTGAAAATGATTCTTTAGATACATGTATGTTCTGTAAATCAAGTCTTTAAAATTGTTACTATGTTCAAAAGAAGATTGGTAGTATATAGTTTTCAAGTGTTAGTACATATTTTGAGACACTTTTATGTTTTTTAATTTTTGTAATTTATGTAGATTTAACTTCAATAGAAATAAAAAATTAAATAATTCTATAGCAAACATACTCTGCTATCCAAAACTTTTTGACCTACTGGTAATATATATGTTTCAAACAGGTTTCTTTTATTTTGATGTAACATTTTATCCAATATTAAAAATTATATTTCAGGTTGTTACTATTTAGGGATTAATCGAACCCCTTTCGACCATTAAAAATTATCACGATTCTCAAATCGATAATTGTTGATATATATATTATAGAAGTTTTAATAGTATTTTTTCCAATGACAACAAACATATTGTCTTTGTAACACGTAAGTAGCCCCTTATAGTAGTTGCTGTTTCATTGGTCATATAGACTATATGTAGCCCTATTTTAAGATTTGATTTACAATAGACTTGAAATAAATCACTTCGGAAAAATGGTATATATCGACTTAAAAAAAACATTTTTTACAAATTATATTTCGGCGTTGACGATCACGAAACTGAAAAAATCAAAAAAATACAAATTGATTTCTTTCTCAAAACAAACTCAAAAAATCAGCAACCTGATTCATACAACAGGCAGGGGAGAAAAGGAGCGTGATTAAAATAAAGGTACTCAAATACCTCAAAATATAGAGATATAAATATTTCTCATTAAATTCAAATTTAATTTCCAAAATCACTACTTATATATATTATAATTAATATAAATATATATATATATAATATTTATATTACTAAACATATATATATATATATATAATATATATATTATATAGTATATATATATTATATACTATATATATATATATAAATATTTTATATATTATATATATATAATAAATTAATAATAATATATTGCAATGGAGTACACTAATCCAATTCTTTCAAACTCCTGGTAAGCAGTGAAATGTCAAAAAAGTCTATACATGTTCTGTTTTAGCTGTCGAAATATCTGTAGTAAATGATAGCTGATCTTACTTAGCTAGCTTCTTGATACTTGCTAGTCTGTAATTTAGGTTGTAAATTTAGTCTATGGGAAAATATTTTCCTATTGGAATAGATATTTTGGGTTTGAGAATGCCAAGACCGGGCAAACACAGAATTCTATGAATCTACTGTTCTTCATTGATTGTGAAATAGTGGTTACTCATTGAATAAAAATTCACCTCATTTTCTCGATGAATTGCCTTGATTGGGCGTCATTCGAATTATGCCAAATTCTTTTGGGGAAGAAATTTTCTCAAGACCTCACAACTAATGTTTCACGGCTGGATCTTTCGCCTATTTTGGGTGTCCTCGTTCTTGAAAAATACAGGACTCTATCTTTTACTATCCAAATTTTTGCCTTCCAGTATATTCTCTTCGGGGTGATGATTTTCCCATATGTTTATGAAGTGGAGTTGTATTAAATGTTTTTGGTGTAATACCTCGTTTTATTTTTCTGTGGCATATTCTACACACTATTATAAATAATTAAATCAATTTATTAATAAAAAATCTTTTTACGAATTATGCATTTTCAAACAATTTTGTGAGATTATCAATATGACATCTGTAATCAATTAATGAATGAAATCTTACAAAATCTGTTTAATAATATATAATATATATATATGAGGTTATATTCATAGTGATTATATATATATCTATATATATATATATATATAACTATATATATATAATACTATTATAATATAATATATATACATATATATATCGTATATATATATATATAAGTATATATATATAGTATATATATATATATATATACTATATATATATAATATATAGTAATATATATTATATATATATATATATTATATATAAATATATATATATATTGATAATATGATATATATATAATAATATATAAGTATATAATATATAATTATATAGTAATATTATATATTATATATAATTATATATAATATATATATATAATATATTATAATATATATACTATATATATAATTATATATTTTATACTAATTACCACAAGAAAATAAAAAGAAAGTTTCCAAGTACTTTGTTGATTTGTAAATTAAATCTGAAAGGTAACAATTTTTTTAATGAAAACAGTGACAAGATGAAACTAGGTAGAGAATAAAGAAGTAGACAAAATCATGAGCTCATAAACTATACAACACTAAAAACTATTACTTTAAAAAATAAATAAATAAAAATATTCTTTCTATAAAAGCAACTATTCCTATTGTAAAACATCCCATATTTAAAACTGCAGTGGAAAATTAAAACTAAACACTGATAATCATAATAAACAAATAACAATCAAATAATGTATATAGCAACTTACGCATTACAAAATAATAAAATCAATGACAATAATTAATAATGTCATAATAGCATAAGAGTATAAAAATCAGAAACAAATAATATAACTAATAATATAATAAATAAATAATAATATAATAATCAATAATAATAATAATTAATAATAAAATAAATAATAATAATAATAATATAATAAATAATAATAAAATATAAATAATAATAATAATAATAATAATAATAAATACAAAATAGCAATAATATTAACAAAACAATAAAACATTTAAAAAAAATCAATAATATCAATAATATATATTAATAATAAAATATAATAATAATAATAATCAATAATACTAATAATATAAGTTTTACTTTTTGCTTGCAAACTCCCTAACAATATTCATTCTTCTGATAAATATTTCGTTTCGCTTAATACTAATCTAGAGAATAATTGCAAAGAAAGTAAGACGGCAATAATTCATATATTATATAGATCCTGACCGAGTTTCGTCCGTAAACCTCGCGACATCTTACAGAAGTTTTGATTCTATACAATGAAGAATGAATTATATTTAACCCTAGATTCAAAAATATTAAAATTACAATTAGATTTTAGAATTTTAGATTTTACGTTTTTCATATAATATTTAACTTAAGGGACAATACATTGAACTTTAATTTAATGTCTGGTTTTAGAATGTTTTATTAGAAATAACGGCTCAGTATTTCAGTTTTGGGCTTCCACATGGGAGTGTTAAATTTAAAATAGATTATTGAATATCACAGGATACATGTCTTGTTTGTGCTCAGTGAATAAATGTATCGGATATAGTTTACTGGTTATAAAGATGGTGGCTGGATATGCCCTACTGTTCATCATCTGATCGTGTAACCAAATACGATGACGTACAAGTCAGATCAGGACATGCGAATTGGTCACGACATGTGATTACTAAAGGGATATCCTTAGTAGAGAAGCAGGAAGAAAGTTTCTTGTTTTTTTGTGTTATAGTTTAACTGTGATTTTTGAAGTACTTGTAGATTTAAATGTGGGCGTTAAATTAATGCCGCGTAGGCATTTTTCTCTTTATCGAAGTCAAATGGAATTATTGAAGTTTAAAATAGCATTTAATATTTTAAAATATTATTTGGAAAAGTGTGTGTTTACAGTGTTTATTGTTGTAAGGAATGACGGTTTTTTTCCGTTAATTTAAAATTCATTCATATATTTTAATGAAGTTTCTGTTTAATTCTTTTACCTCAGACACAAATGACTCCAATACGAGCACAAATTGATACAAGATAAGGAAATTACAAAAAAATTTCAACTTAAAAAACTCCTGATAAAAAATTGTGTTCCATCGAAAAAAGTTAAAAAAGTAGTAAGCCTTCAAAAAAAACAGACAAACTCTATTAAATTTTAGAGGATCACTAGATTTTATTTTAAATTTCTTTTGTTTTTTTCATTATTACTATAAGGTGTTCTTCACGCATTTACATAAGAATATGCAAATTTAGACACATTTTTTTTCCCCTCCAAAAATCTCCAATTACAGCGCTTATACAATAGTGAATTCATACTCAAAGAAAGATAAATCATTTATTTCAACTTATCAGATTACGAAATCAATACTTAATGAAATAACTTGCTCACAAAGGCCTAAACTTTGGTTTAAAATAACTGTAACAACAACTGTATAGAAAGGTTGCGGAAAGATTTTAACAACAAATAACAGATATCTTAAAACTATCTCTGGAACAATGTAAGATCATCTTAAAAACTAGTGAAAACTATTTTCCTTTTTCATTTTCTTAAGATAACAAAATTACAGAAATCCATCTTCGAATGAGACATTGAGCTAAATCAACCCTCAAACAATCAAGGCATAATAATCAAAACGACAGACAAAGGCAGGAGGAGTAATAAATATGAATAAAACCAGTTTATGATCTAAACTTAAAAATCATTGAATGACGAAACAAATTTAACTTAGCTCCACTAAAACCTAAATTTAATACCAAATAAAAGATAAAAAAATAAATAGATTTGAAATTAAGAACAAAATTATCTCTAACCAAGAATTAAAATAATGTCATTACAATGAAGAGTATATCTACGATACCTAAAATATACAAAATGAAAAAGACCACCCTGCGTCCGGTAGATCTATGTGTGGTTAACTGCAATCATGACATGACTCAATTACCTCCAATACCATTAATACGTCTTACTTAGTAGCACCTTTATTGTCAAATCTATAATTGAAACTTCTTATGTAAACCTATTCACTATAAACTTAGCAACTCCAGAAACAGTGTTCTCTGGAATTTGACATTATTTACGAATGTCCTTTGAGAAACCATAGGTATTATAATATAACATGTTTCCATTCAATAATACACCTCCATAATTACATACCGAAAACCACATGGAGGAAACTACTAATTAATGCTGTAACTGAAAACCCATTTCAAATTTGTCAAAGAATAGTTTCTACCTGCCCAAAGGATGGTGTTGCCTCACCTGGAGTTCACATACATAAGCACCTAACATTTTCGCTAAGCAATATATTAAATCAAATGAGACGGAAGCTAAGAAAATAAGAACTATATATGAGGGAAAAACAACCACATATTCAACACCAAGATCTATCATATAGTAAAGATTAGTATGAATGACAACCCTTAACATAATACTATATTAGGAAATCATACAGGAACATTACAATCAGTTATAATCAACAGCTTGGAAAGCCTTTCTTGCCTCCAAATTCAAATCTGAAACATCTCAAAATAAAATAATTAAACTTATATGGGATATTAAAATCAAAATTAATGATGTTGGGAAACATGTTTTCACAAGATACATTCAAGCCAACTGATAATGAGTCTGATACCATATAATCTAACAATATACTCCCCAAAGAATAATTAACTAGAATTCAAATTCGTTAAAAACACTTACTATATAGCGGACTACACTAAAAATTGATCGACTCGGAATATAGGAAGCATTTGATGCTAGAGTTAAAGATATAAAAAAACTACTTACACATGAATAAACACCTATTTGAATATTAATAATTATAACATAACAAAACAATTACCAAACTAATATATAAAAACAAGAGAGACAATAACGAACAATATCTAGAAAGTATTTGTTTAAATTAATAATAAAA
Source organism: Trachelipus rathkii (assembly GCA_015478945.1). Lineage (NCBI taxonomy): Eukaryota > Metazoa > Arthropoda > Malacostraca > Isopoda > Trachelipodidae > Trachelipus > Trachelipus rathkii. Next base: position 43,994 of record JABUQX010017003.1, on the reverse strand, counting down.
TAAAATAAATAAGACACAAAAAAGATATCGATAAGCAGGAAAATGCCTAGCCGGCATATATTAACGACAACATTAAAATACCTAACAAAGTAAAACTCAAAAATCACAGTATAACAAATATAAAACATATATATAAATAGAATAAAATATAAAAAATAAAAAGAAGAAATTAAAACCCTTCAGTTAATCACCATGTCGAAAATAGAAAATAATAATAATAAATAAAGATAGTCTGATATACGTATCGAAGAATAACGTAATTCATAAGGGTAGACATTATAACAGATGTGTGCATATTATTGATTGATGTGCAAAACCCCAAATAAAAATATAAAAAAAAAAAAATATAAATAAAATATAAGAAAAAAAAAAGATACACTAGATATTTCAAACATACAAAATCTTAAAATTATACACATCCTCATGTGAGCCACAAAAAACTGAAACAAAAGACTGAGACGCTTCATATTCAAAAAACAATCTAAAACCCAGAACATAAATAAAGTTCAATGTATTGTCACTTAAAGCTTAAAAATATAATGTGAAAATTCTGGGTTATAATCTAAAATTCTAATTTGTTAATTTAAATTTATTTAAATTGTTTTAATAATACATTCATCTAATTGTAAGAATCAAAAACTGCTGAAATGTCCGAGGCTTTAACGGACGAAAACCCGGTTCCAGACTATAATAAAATACTAAATGCCTCCTACATTTCTTATGCAAAAATTAATTCCTCTTAGTTGAGTATTAAGAAAACTAAATGTAAATTATCAGAGAAAATATTTAGGGAGTTGGGAAGACAAAAGTAAGAAAGTATATTCAACGAACAAAAGCCATGATGTTTAGATATCTTTACTAGAATAATAATATATAATATTATAATAATAATATTAAATAAAATATAATAATAAAAAAAAAAAAAAAAAATTATAATAATAATTAATTAATATATAAGTAATAATAAAAAGCAAATTAAACAAAAATGACAATAATATAAAATATCGACTCAGCAAATTAACGACAAGGATCAATGTCAGACAATATAAATTAAGTTAAATTTCTCATCTATATGAAATTTAAGTATATTAAAATCAAACAAAAAATTACTTAATCTAAATCAAGTCGCACTGAAATAAAATTATTTACAATTATATTAGCCGAGGTAATACATTAGATTAATTTGCCGATCAAATGATATATATCTAGAAAGACTAGGAAGAAAGAATTTAAAGACTAACATTTGACTGAGGACCCAATACGAATATAATAATTCAGCGATTCAATCATTAGATAACAATGTGAAAGAAGTGCTACTATATATAATACCTGCATCAAGTAAATCTAAACAAAATATATTAAATGTAAAGCTAAGATTTACAATGATAAATCTTAAAGTCACTTGCCAAGTTATGAATCACGAACTGAATTAAAAACTAGTATACATCACTTACATGGAAATATATATAATATAAACCTATTTATAATAAGATATGTAGAAACTTAACGATTTGAAGTATCAATACCTCCATCTGAAGTGGTATATTCATTACAGTAAATACTAAGTCTAATATTAAACTGATATTCTCAGCTAATGAAGCAAGAACCCATTAAAGAAATTGTTAACGTATTATCAGGGTAATTTCATAACTATAGTATTTAAGTAGGAATGATTATGGTATATATTAAAGATGTAAATAAAGATATTCTTAAAGCTTATCATACAAAAGTCTATCAAGGGATTACCTAGAAGGAGATAATAAATGCAATTTCAGTACCAATATATCACAATAATCTATACACATTTCAATCGATCGTAATAGCGATAAACACTCTGCAGGAGCTAAACCAACACTTAAACGATACTGAGGTACAAAGAGATATGAGATTTATGGGTGTCATGACCGAATATTCAGATACCATGATTGGAACGCAGAATAAAAATACACAAATGAATTAAGATTCGTGGGTTTTCTTAAATGCTAAATACAAATCCATTATCAGCTCTCTGAATAAACATGTCAAGAAAAGGAAGACTTTTATTTATTGTTCTATCTCTAAAAGGTTAAATTTAATGCTGGGCACTAAATTGTATTCAGACCTACTCAAAAAATTATCATTAATATTATGATGTGTATATATAATATTATTTTTATATAGTATATTATATATATATATATATATATTATATATAATATATATTTATTATATAATATATATTATACTATATATATAATATATATATATATATATATATATATATATATGATATATCTGTTACTATGTCTCCTATCAACTCGATTATATCGAATATTCGATTATTTTTGGCTCGAGATATCGATATTTTTGGGCATATTTTCTTAGGCGAATTATATCATATTTCCGATAATTTTTCTATATCGAAAATCCGATATTCTTTTCTCAAAAAAATTTTTAAAAGGCCGGAAAAAATAAAATCTTATTTTCCCCCATATCCCGACAGCCCTGAAGTTATGAAAACACTTCTTGTTCCCCAATTCGTTATCTTTTCGTCCGTCCCCCAATTTCGTGTATAAAATAAACGGAAAAATTGGGGTTTTAGATTTTTTGTCTTTTTCAACGGGAACCAAAATAGGGAGAGGGGGGAATCCATCATGGCACATACCACATAGTCAAATTTGTCTTCTGAGTATTCACTAATCAACTATTCAGTTATTCCAGTGGCAAGACTATTGCCAGTCCACTCGAGACACAGCCTGTCCTGATTTCACGGTTATGAGTGTGTTTCAGTTCAGTGTGGACGAAGATATCCTTGCAGAAAATCTAGTATACCGAACAGGGACTAACTGTTAGCTGGTTTACAGTTAAAACATACGTGATTTTATGTGGCTGTAGATTTAATCCCTCTACTGGCGAATTACGATTGTTTTGCTGTAAATATGTAATGTAACAAATTAACGATTTTTATAATAGCCAATTTACTAAAGTTTAGATTTGGAGCTACCATCACTAAAGTTGTTCTTATATACAGCCGATCTGGCAGTCGCATTCGAAGTGGGCTTCTAATATTATTTTATTTTAATACTTAATAATTGTGTTAAGGGGTAGATTTATCTAAAGATCCCAGAATCCAGAGGGGTCCAGTATCAGTTGTATTACCATCCAATTTAAATTAATATCGTTGCTAGAATCAATATTTACTTTGTAATGGAGTAATAGAAAGAATATTTTGAATGAACAGAAAAATTAATACTTAAAAGCTTATTTTTTCAATTTTAATACGAAAAAAAGGGATTTTTATGATTTAGGTTAAATCTATATTAGTGAAAACGCGCATTTTCTTATTAACTTTATTCACTCGTCCACAAAAAGTCAAAAAAACACACCCAGTTCCTCAAAATCCAACATCAACGCTTTTACTAGCACAACTTCAGTCTTCAACCTCTTTTAGTTGGAAACTTGAAAGTTGGAACACCTGAAGAGTGAAGATCCTTTTTAAATTTCTACCACTTTTTCGTAATATACTTACGTCATGCTCCCCATTTATAAATTAAAGCTTCTCTCTCTCTCTCTCTCTCTCTCTCTCTCTCTCTCTCTCTCTCTCTCTCTCTCTCTCTCTCTCTCTCTCTCTATTATATATTTATTATATATATATATATTATATATATATATATATACAATACGTAATTATATACTATATAAAATATAATAATATATATAATTATAGTTTATACTATATATTATATATATATGGACAAATTATAGTAACGGGACACGGAACGGTGAGATCGGGACTATAATATATAATAATGTATATAATTTATATTATCTCATATATATATATATATATATCTATACCTATATATATATATATATTATATATATATATATATAATTATATTATATATACTATAATATATGTTATGGCGTTGTTAGTATTAACCGTAATATGTCGAAAACCTAACATATGCTCATGTTTAAGAACGCAATAAATCTATTACACAACATCATTTCTGCCAGTGGTAAATAAAATAACATCGCAACTCTTAAACTTTGTTATTTTTGTCTTATTTTTTTTGATGGGTTATGTCTAGTGTTTAGCATTTTTTTGGTACTTTTCATAACTGAATTTTGCCCAGTTCAAAAAGTAATTCAAGTTTAGTGTATGCTATCGTGTTTTTAATGTGCTTCGCCTAATGGAGGATATATATCTAGAATATATATATATAATATATATACTATTATATATATATCATATATATATTAATATATATAAAATATATACTATATATTTATATTATTAAAAAGATAATATATATATACTGATAATATATTATATATATATAACATCTAATAATATATATATATTACTTATATGTAATATTAATCTTGGTTGACTCCGTTAAATATATGTACTAGGTTAAATTTAAGTTAAGTTTGGTTAAGGTTAGTTTAAGTTAGGTTAGGTTGGTTAGGTTAGTTAGTGTTAGTTTACCAAAAAATTTAATGAATTAACCCTTAAAAAATATTAAAAAATAAAACGATAACCTTATTAAATTGATTTTCGCTCGGCGTCAACACATTACAATAGCCTATATTAAATAATTTAATATAATTGAATATAAATATTCTTTAATGTGTTATAATAATCTATAATATAATATTTAATAATATATAATAAATATTGCCATACTATTATAAACATAATAATATACTAATTATATAATACATAGTTCATATATATCTAACATAATGAATTGGAATTATCTCATACTCACACTTAATATCGGATTATAATCTCGCATCTCGATAATTCGATCATCATCTTCTTTTGTCTGGGCTCGAAATATCGTGCGGCGATATTAATAATTTTTTATAATACGAATCAATCGAATTTATCGATTACATTAGATCGGGCAATCCCTAATAATATAAATATTTCATACAAATATAATTTAATATATATATTAATTATCATCATATATATCTTATTTTTATTTATTTTAGAATTACACACAATGAATTTAGCAACAACTGCCGTATGGTAATTTTCATTAATGACACATTCAATTTTTTATTCCGTTCTTTGAAACTTAAATTTGACTCATGTTCAAAATTCTCACAAGTCTCCTGAACATTTGGAGGATAAATCTCTCAACTCCTCATAAACAGAAAATGTTGCTTGAAATGCAACACAACAAAGTTTTGTCGAAACAAACTCAATTTAACCCCTTACAATTTGGGGAATGCGTCTTTCTAGTTTGTCCCACTTCCAAATAATTTAAGCACTCGACTTTTCGTTACATATCTTTTAAATTTCTCTAATTTAGTTGAACTGCAATAAATTCAAACTTCAATGATCTGTGCTTCTTCACTCTTCGGGAATTGCTCAAAATTTAATATCACTGTGAGTAACTCTCTACCTAGTTGTCGCTGCAGGATTACTTATAGTAAATCATCAACTTACTTCAACATTTCTTTCGGTTATGAACTCCATTTTCCATTTTGTTTCGACTTTTGATTCAACTAACAAAAAGTCTTGTCCTGCCTTACGCTTTCCAATATAACTTTACCAAAATTGCTTAATCCATTCATTTCTTAATGGGTGCCTTACGTGGCCATTTGGTTTTCTTAATTTATTTAACCACAAATCCTTCAACGTACTGTTTACTGTGGGGTCAAATACTTGTTGGTTAACAGTTTGCTTCGCTATACCTAGAATTAGAATGTTGGAAATTGCATAACCGTATCTTTTACTCCCGGACTAAATCCTAAGTAATGGCTAATTGATGTTTCCACCTTACAATTTAACTCCCGTGTCATAATTCTCTACAATCAACCTGCGAGCAACTAACATCTAATTTCTTACTTTCCTGCCTGTGCCGCTATTCTAAGCTTAATCTTCAATGTTGTGTAAATCTCACAGCCGAACGAATTCCATCTTGTTACGCAAATTATATTAATATAGTATTAGTAATGTAGTTAAATATATGTTTATGAATAATGATTGGTAATAAATCCACGAATTAATATAGTAAATATTTTAGTTTGAATTTAAAATTTTTACGTACTCACCGTTAAAAATAATAACTTAGTGAAGCCCAGCTTGAGCTGCAGTTATATAAAGCCTCTTTATATATTAAATTGATAATTACGTTGAAACGTGAGTAAAGTAACTGTTTACTACGTAAAGTATACTTCGATCACACTGACTTTTATTCTAAATGAATCTTGGTATACTTTCATACTTGAAAATACGTCTTAATCCAAAATAATAGCAGCGTTGGCACGTCCTTGGAGTTAAGCAAAATAGCCGTCTGGTATAAATGTGCTTTTCCTCGGCAAACAAAGGCAGTTCTATGCTGTTAGTCACGTGCTGGCGCGCTTGAAAGCGTCAAGCCTGAGAAATACTCCTCAAGCTCTGCTCCCGGCTCATTTGACAAACGCATCCCATAAATCAAGCTTTGTCTGAGCAAAATTCCGGAGCCGATTGAAGGCCCCATTTCGAGAATACTCTAAAGTCTTTGGGTGGCTCACCAATTCGGAATACCCAACTTCCATTTGTTGGACTCATCCAACTACGTCACGCACGTTTTTACTGCCAGCTCGAGCAAGAAATATTAACCATCCTCACCCCGCGCCCACCCACTCCGCTTGTTCAGTTTCAGCTAAGTCAGTTGATCCGCATGCCAATACGCATGAATAATATTCACGCAGCGCGCAATTTGTTGAACTCCCATACATATCTACCCTCCCTCCTAGTTTTATATTCCTCCCTAAAGTCGTTCGTGAAACCTTAAATATTTGCACGTCTTAAAAAATCCAAAGTAAACTCCCACTTATGGCAATAATAATAGGCTAATCCCTTATTTCTCAAAATCAAAATCATTCCAAAGTGTCACTAAATGGGAAAGTATTAATCTCCTGTCTCCCCCTAACTTCCATAAATAAACTGTAATTTCATAGTAGCTTTTCACAGAATCCATCCTCGCCCAAGTGTAACGATATACTAATTCTGATTATTCTAAGGCACCCATAAAATGTAGTATCAGTAAAATAAAGAATTTATAAAATTAAATTATACAAACAGTTCAAAACTTTAAAGAAAAAAAATCGCTCAATTAAATAGTATATTAATACCGTCTCATTATGATATAACAGAATGTTTGCAAGATCAAAATATATATAATTATAATACTAGTTATAATATATTAATAGTATATAATAAATTAGTTACTGATTAGCGTTATTGTGGTCTATCTAAATGTATAATTAATATAATGTACACTACATAACGCTCTATTTTAGTATGATACTCAAATATCTAAATTATAAATCAAATTTACTTTTTTATTCTAATATCTATACTGCTTAGTACCCTTATTATATTAATCATAATGTATTGTGATACAGTCTTAGTTTTACTTTTAGGTCTATATGCTCGTAGCACCGGTCATTATCGACACTATATTATAATTCGAATATATATATTGATATCCGGCATACATCTCGTATCCTTGAACGTATTGCTTTAACGAAAAATAAATACTATAAACCCTGTAAAATCTAATCAGTAGTGAAACTGTCAAAAGACGATTTCTTATATTTGGTAACAATTTTCTTACTAATAACCAAAATTTCATGATACGTTCAGTAAGTTTATATTTAATACTGTTCACCCCAGTAATTATAAATGAAAGAAATCAAAAGCATTGCCGAAAGCAGACACATTTTTTTGGCTATAAGTCAAGAGTCAGGTAACAGGATAGTGAGGAAAGCATTCGATTGTTTTCTGAAGTTGTAAGTACTAGCAAAAAACTAGAAATACTTAAAAAAAAAAAATACTTCAAGAAATATTTTAATTTTGTTTATTTCAAAATATTTTATTTTGTTATAAGATAATTGCCTTTCTGTTTTAGTTGATTTCTATTTAATCAATGTGTTTGCGCCATTATAAAAACAAAAAAAGGTACTAACTCATTAAAGAAATTTATGCTGGGACCAATGACAAGTCTGATAATTTTTTGTTATAACCTCTATAATATATAAAAAACAAGTATTCATCAAGCCCGACAGTCTAGATTATATTCATAACTCGTCTTTTCTCTCCTGAAAAGTTCTCCCTCTACTCACTCAACTAAATACTTCTTCACAGCCTACTGCGGTATCGGATGCATCCGACATCCCCACCCTCGTCAAACTGCACCTCGCAAATAAACGCCCCAAATATATCAATACTTGTTAATTTGTAGCGACTTCCGATTTAAACCACGAGAAAGGAACAAACATAAACAAACAACAGAATATCGACCACGACAAAATTCACCCATCAAGCAACATCACATCTTCTTGCACCAGCCTTACACCGTGCGACCACTAGAACCTCTCTTGATGACACAACTTACGACCTGAGACCCGAGACCATACCGACGGACGAGAGAAGAGACCCAGACCGATAGAGAAGAAAGAGACGAGACAGACCGACCCGACGAATAAGAAGAGAGCAGGAAGAGATCGAGGAGGAGAGAGAGAGAGACTAATATTCTAGTGAAATAAGATTGTACTTCGTCATTCTTGTATATATCACTAACTATGGTTACTCACTGATTTAGTTTCTCCTTCCACCAACTTAAGAGTCAAAACTGAGCTTCGAAAGAAGATGAGACTTGATCGAACTCTTTCCGATCCATCCTGCACTTTAATTAAACTACATACAACCATTTAATACAACGAAAGAAATCCCATGAAATTCCAACAAACGAAACCGTATAAACCAACATTCCACATCTTGCCCCATTATTCGTCGCAACAACCTTCCATATTTTCCTTAGCAAAGAGAGCAGAACGATCGAACCGAGCGAGTACCTCACCATTGGCATCGCAATTGTGAAACTTGAAACGAAATTTAGCGCATAACCCCTGACATGATAAACGGCCGAGATGAAAGTGAGAGAAGACCGACAGTGCGAAAAGAACGCAAGAACAGAAGAATAAAACTAATCCTGAGTATGTGAAGAAGATGAATCATCAAAACTTTTCATATTTGCACAGCACCGTTACTTCTCCTTTATTTCCAATAATTTAAAATTCTACAACTCAGCGCACACCCCCCACAAACACAATAATATAAATTAATGATACCTATATTGAAAGTGAGTGCACTATGAGCCATCTTATAAATAAGCAGTACTAAAACAAAAGATCGTGAACCTTCAAAATACTTCACTATAACTACCTCTATAATATAATATATCAGTACTACCTACTATTCTCTAAGCCCTATCAGCTCGAATAAATGTATCCAATATTAACAGTAGTCATATTATAAGTAAAATCATATTTTCAAAGCGCTAAGATACTTCCGCTTAGCGTCAATCCCCCCATAAATATTGTTTGAATCTTTTATGATAAGGAATGCTAATAATATAAATATATAAATCTAAAAATGCGTATTGCACATTGCGCTCTCTGACTGGTCTAAAACGTAACTAACTAGCTAATGTACTTAAAATTAAATAGAGACTTGTATAAAATGACATAACCTCATAAACTTTTTAAAAATAAAACACTTTACTTCACATTTATATCAACAACTAATATGAATAAACATAAATATAATTATAACTATAATAATAGTAAATTAATATAATTCTAATTATATATAAATGTCAATATAATGAATAATTAATTATATTTATTCTTAACTTAATACGAAAACAAAAACCTCAATAAACCTCAATACCCCTACCTACCTCATACTCTACTACTATATAGATATTATAACCATAATAACATAAAATTAATATATTATTATACTATTTTATAATTACATAATAGACTTACACTGATATATATACATATAATAAAATATAAGTTATTCATTAAATATAGCTACCAATAAAGATACTATAATAGATAATATAATACTAAAACTTCAATCTATAATTACCTATAAGTATAAAGACTTATAATAAATAAATAAAATAAGTCTCATATATATAAGCAAATTTTCTAAACCATAATAATAAATATTATATAAATATATATCTCTAAATAATAATATATATATATATTATTACTAATTAATAATAATCTAATCTTGATACAATGATTGGCAATAACTCTAGTATTTTTTCGTTATTTTGTTTGTTCCCCAAAAGGAATAGAAACATAACAAGCTCCGGATACAGGATATCCAATTTATGCGTGGGAATTCTAGCGTATCAACTATATATTTTTTACAAGAAGACCGGACACTGTTAACATGAGAGAAACTATCACTATAATACCAGAATAACAATAATCCCAACACTAACAAAAACTCCTAACAGCACTAAACATAGAAGTATAATGCTTTATTAAAGCGCAGATCACTTTCGTGAACAAAGTTTAATCACGAGAAGTGCTAAACAACACCACACAATATAAGCAACAAATAATCATTATAATTCTCGGGGGGCTTAAAGCCTTTGAGACTATCAATTTTAATTATTAGGTCAATTATGAATTTGATACTATATTTATTTTGTAACTAGACAGATTACCTCACGGTCAGGCAACACCCTAACTGTTATTGCTCACGAAGCGACGAGAGAGACACGGGCGGGAACCGTTCACTACACGGTAGAGAGGAGGCGGAGACCCCGTCTTACAAACACACAACGTGCCAGGCCGCGAGTGTAGACTTATGACAAAGTGACGCTCCACCTTCTACAATACCGGCGGGGGGGATTTTCTACCCGTATTTCACACTCACTCACAACACGAAGAGCCACCCCGATTTCTGGACACAAAATCTAATGTAGTGGGGAAGAGTACATTTTACAAAAATAGTACAGTTGGCAGCACATGGCGTCATTTCTTGTTTCTGATTAGGAGTTCTTAAAAAAAAAAGCAAAATTTAATAGAAAGCATCTTTATTTAATTGTTAAACAAGTCAACCAATAAAAGGATCTTCTAAGATAGGTTCAATATATACTATAACATTATACATGAATTATTTTTGAATTTTTTATATTTTTTTACATTTTCCGATATCACCTCGAGAAATTTTACGAGATTCTGAAAAAATAATTTATATGGAATCCTATATCAGCTTTGTAGTATTTGCAGTTTTTTAAAGTGTTATATAGTATAGGTATAAATAATATTTTTTTTTTTTTTTTTTTTTTTTTTACATTTTCAGCAGCTAAAATTAGACACAGCTTATTCAGAGACTACATTATTCTTTATTCCTGGGAGGAGCGTTTATGTAAGTTTTTGGCGACGAGTGGATTCGTGGCATCTTCTAGAGGCTGAGACCTTATATATAATATATAAATAATATATACTACCAGAAGGACTAATAGTTTAATTATATGACTATTATATATATAATATATATATATATACTATAATATATATTATATATATATTAATTATTATAATATAAATATATATTTATATATAGTTAGTATTACTGTCATTATCATTATGTTTTGCTGTTAAAATTTTTATTATTTAGATGGCAACCGTACATCTTTGTATCTATAAATATAATTATTATATATATATATATATATATAATATATATATATATATATATTATATATACATACATATATATAACACCCTCTCCAATTATTAGAAGACTATTCACAATTTACTTCAAATAAATATCTGATGCATTCTAGACATTTAATCTTAGTGGTCGGCGGAAAAAAAATTAATTGGTAAATGGTTAAAAAACTCGAGCCTTGTTGATGCTAGTTCTTAAATTTGTTAAATAGTAAATACTTTTCATGTTTATTACGTGAAACATAACATAGTAATTAATTTTAGTTTAAGATTTAAATGAGTTTACCTGCTGCACTAAGTTAATATTCCTGGAAGAGAAGAAACTCCCAGTTTATTTCTTGTTTAACGTTACAGACTGCGAGACATACAAAGGAAAATAAAAGAAGTTTGAAGATTCTTTCACGGTTTTCTTTATTTTTATTTTTTAATGGGTAACCACCCTTCACGGGCAGATCCCTTTTCAAGGAGGGGGCAGAATAGTCAGATAATAAAAATAAAAATATGATGGGGAACCCACCCAATCTCAAACCTAACGCAAATCTCTGAGGTGACTACAGACGGAGGACTTAATGAGAGGATATTAAATACATCAAGAAAAACAGATGAAGGCAGAGAGTTCCACAGAAGAAAGATGGCTGGATAGAAGGAGGTACCACCACATTAGACTGTGGTACCACAACGAACAATTCTGGGGTTCAAAATATTCACTGAGGTTGCAAATGATGAAACAAGAAATAAGCAACAATAACTGAATTGTATAAAATACTGCTCCCAACTTGAATTATGTCAAGTTCAGGCTCCTCCTCAAATATATCATATGATGATGATTTGATGAATCAGATATGTCACCAGATGCCCTGATTGGAAAGATGTCTGAGGACTCCCATGGTGATCATGATGTTGCATAAGCATAATATATTATTCATATATGATTACAAAAGCTTGGCAGTGGTTTTTGCTAATTTGTTCTGAATTTCCGATGGTGATATTCTTGAATGAAAAAATTTTTTTTATTAACATTGTTTCATTTACTTCAGGGGTGTTTAATTTATTGGCAGTGTCAGGCAGCATTCGACATTCAACAATCATCGCTGAAGGGTGTTATATATATATATATATATATATATAATATAATATATATATATATTATATATTAATAATATATATATATTATATTAATATATATATATTTGTTAATATATATATATATATATATATATACATATATATATATTTTTATATATATATATATAATATATATATAATATATATATATAATTATATATATATAATTAATATATAGTAGTTAATGGTACATACTTCCCGAGGCCACCGGTTTTCTTTATGAATGAATAGAGAATATATAGGGTTATATGGAGGATTGATACCCGAAGGTAGCTTATCAATCCGAACAAACAGACTCAAAACATTGAGAAGGTTTTGTCTTTGTATTGTTTTGTTGGTAAATTATTTATTTTATACGCTGCGGCGTGCGCAATAACAACATACACATTCACCCTTTTTATATGAAGGTAAAAGAGCTATCGCTTTCAAACTTGGTATATATTTTACTTATTATTAGGTGATAAACTGATCAGTCTAATTTTGGTGACCCTATGTAGTCACCCCTAAGGGGTGCCTGCCCTCTTAGCGCCAAGGTCCAAATTAGCCCTGAAAACTCTGTTGTTTAGGCTTTAACATGAGGTATCAGCGCACGATTGAAATTGATCTGTTGCACTGCTATGAGTCGCATAATAATGATGTTAAACAAAATGCAAATCTCAGTCTCGGAGACGAGATTACGTTGTACTGCGTCTCCCCGTAAGGGGGCGCTGGCCACACATTCACTATTAGACATAATAGTTAACATCAGAATACGCGAGAAAAACACACTGAATAACGCTGAATGGAGGCGTATGGGTTGAGGAGTTGGAGTCGGAGAGAAAGAGAGAGTTGGATGCTCTTAAGGTGAACACGGAGTCGAGAAGCGCTTGGATTCCGATCGGAAGTCAGAGACCCTTCCTGTAGTGAGGTAGAATCCACCAGTTGTATAATAAACAAAAAAGAATTATAATGAGTAGAGGAGAATGCTCTAAGAGATACTCTCAGGAGGAAAGAAGAAGAAGGAAGAAGATGGAGAAAAAGGAGGAAGGGGAGAAGATGGGACGAAAATGAATGCAGTGAAAGAGAAGGAGGCTGAGAAGGAATTTAGCTAAGATGCAGTCCGGCGTACCGGAAGTGGTGCCTTTGGAGGAGCCACTGTCGGCGAATGGCGCAGAGAATAATCAAATAGCATTATCGTTATAACATACTATAAGCATTGGTGTCCACTTAATAAGGGTTTATTGGCGAGGTCGTACGCGCATCTCGCAGTAATAATTGATGGTATAAGTGTCTCGGTAGATATGGAGTGTCTTTTAGCACCTGCCCCGATGATATCAAGGGTCGCGCGAGAACATGAAAAAGGGCAAAATGCAACGAGAGTCGCAAATCCGCGACGATGGTCTGCACAAGGAGGAATGAAGAAAGGATGAAGGAAGAAATAAAGAAAGGAAAAAGAATGGAGAAGGGTCTCTCGACTAGAGGAGTAAGTCAGTTGTAGCTATGATGGTTTTGGCGAGAGAGATTCACGGTTGCTGGCGCACTGAGGTGCGGTCGATGTTTACCATAACATAAATATCTTATGTTAATGTCAAACCAAATATTGCACTGGGTCTTTATAATATATATGTTGAGGTGAGGATCTGTAGATTTAAAAAATAATGGTTTCAAGAACATCAAAGAAAAAAATAAATAAATAAATAATAAATAAATAATAGAAGTTTCTTGATTCTTATTGGATTTCGATGTTTACTCAAATCTTCAACAATTACGTCTTTTCATATAGTACCATACCCTAAAAGGCAGAGAACACATGATAAGTAAATGCCTTCTGAATACTACTATAGCCCACCCCAACCTAGCCTCATGGACCACTTGTGATCTATTGATCTATTGATCTTTGATCTATTGATCTATTGATTCTATTGATCTATCAACGAAGTTCAAAATTTTTTATCTAAAATTGTCATGTTTATACTCGACATAGCGTAACAAATATGAATAATCAGTAAATCTAAGAACCACCATAACACCATCATAGGGAATATGAGACCTATAGTAATAATTTAGGCAGAAATTATAGTAATGGATGATCTTGCTGTTTCGTCACCGTTGATATCATTCACATATTCATGATGTAGTTTTTTGGATTACTATTGGGTCTATAAGCGAACTTGGATATCGGATATCTTTTAGACAATCACGTGACACTTGAAATCTCTTGCAATATAAAGGTCAAATTTTTTACTAAAATGTAATGTTTTACATATCCTAAATCAATAAATCAGTAAATCAAGCGATCCACAGGAGAAGATACCCTCTCCCTGTCCAATCAATGATCTATTGATCTATGGATTCAAGTCATATTTCGAGTATAGATTAAGGTCAATTTTTATCATTATATATATAATGTCATGTTATAGAACCATACAAATCTCTGCAAAGAACTTAGATGAAAATCGAGTTAAATAACATAGTCAAACCAGATTTCCGAACCGCATATTTAAATAACCTCTATTATCAGATGTGAATTCTATTTGATATACTATTGATCTATGATCATCTATCCAAGTATGATGCCTATTGCATTTCTCTGACACTGCTGATTTTAATGTCAGATTCGAAATGTGACTCTATGTAAAAATTGTAAAGCTGTTTATACTACATGCCCTAAGAGTAATCATTGTACTATATTGTTTCAGTATAATCTAAATACCACCACTAACCACCCTCCTGTCCAATCGTTGAACTAATGATCTATTGATCTATTGGATCCAGTTCACATTTCGAGTATCATATGATATACATAACATAAAAACCAAAAGTTGCTTCCATACGATGAATAAGAAGCTTACTTACACAGTTCTAAAGGCCAATTGGAACTAAATACTCACTCCTAATACGAACAAATGTGACAACAGTCCTATAAATTATGATATTGATAATCTGTTAACATTGTAGTTATCACATTTAACAACACGCTCAAGAGTAACCTAACAATAACATACGCAAAGACGTAAGCGCTATTTACACTTGGTCAAAGCATGTCTCTTAACATAATAATGTTAATTTTAGATTAACAGGTTAATATTTAACAAAAATTTACTCCAGACCTTTGGTGATAATTATCTATACTAGACTAGGTCAAAAGTTATGCTACGTAACAAAGTTTTTTCATCATTAAATAAAGCCAACATAGTCATTGCTAGAACTAAGTATAATATACAACGACATCACCTGAAACACATCTTAAGCAAGAAATAAACTGCTAAACATTTACAAGGTCGCAAACTTATCACAGTAAATAGTAACTAAATATATGCTCACAAAAACCATAATCCAGTCCGCACTTATATCAAACATATTCCAACAGACAATGTTAATTTTAATCATAGTAAATATGTAATAACAAGAAAATAAATTAGCATAATCCATTACTATTATCTGGATAATTACCTAAGAACAAACAAAGTACAAAGCTTTAACTCTCTGTAAAGCTAAACATGTATGACTATTAACGTAACAACCGCGTCATAACAAGCAGACTGAATAAAACAAGCTACCCTATTAACAACTCAGTCAATAAAGCGAACCATACGCTGGATTTTACATTAACATAGTAATTTTATCCAAACAAATTATGTCATAACCGTACCTGAACCATCATAAATACCGAGTAACGAGTAAGGACGAACCAAAGTATATTCTTTTAGACTTACCGGCCTCTTTTTAGACTCCGTCCCAATTTCAGAAAATACCAGACCTCTAAACGAGAGAGAGGGAGGAGAGGCCTTTTGCTCGCGAATAGTGATGCAATACTTATTAGGAGAGCCTCATGGGTGCACGATGATCCCACGGAGAGAGGCTATGTCCTTCGCCAACGGGTTTATCGATTAAATATAATGTACACATCGTTGTGGAATAACGTAAAACTCCCTCGTGAATGATATCATACAACAAGCGTAGAGATGCGGGGAGATGTCTTCGTAATCAGCACTGCGAAAACTATCCCTACTGAAGAAATGTGTATAAAACATACCCTTAAATGTAATTTTGAGAAATTCTTTCTTTCAACAATCAGAAGAAATAGTAAAAACAAGGAATACGACGTACGAAAGAAACGCATATCAGTTCAAAAGGTATATATTCTCGTTAGAGCAACAACAACAGCAATATCATAAGTACAAAAATAAAGTTCTTTATTATTACTAACCACGAAATATTTTGCTAACGTAACATTGTTTTCAACAATTAATAAAGCTAACATAGCATAACCAGAACTAAGAATATATTGTACAATGACAAAACCTGACACACCACTTTACGCACGAATAAACTACTTAACTTAACAAAAGTTCACACTTAACGTCAGGTAAAGTAACGCTAGCATTAGCGTAGAGAGATAGCACACCCTATTCATTACTTGTTCTCCTAGCATATTCCTAACAAATTAACGTTAATTTTACATTGACACAGTAATGAATTAACAAAAATTTATCAATAACAGTTGCTAATTACATATCAGACCAATGATAACTCGTAAACATAGGGCAAAGTTTTAACCCAAAAACATGAAACTAGAAAAGTAAAATTCTTTGAATTAAAAATCAATAGTAAGTTGTCTAATAGTTTTACTGATTTTAAAGCAGTATATTTAATCCAGTAAATCAAACCAACCAATCCATCCCCACCCCTCTCTCCATGACCTTTTGATCTATTGATCTAGTGATTCATGTCAACATCTCGAGTATCATTTCGGTTAAAACATAACACAATAAATAAGTTCTTTATATACCACCCATCGAATATGCTAACGTAACAACGTTTTTTTTTTACATTAATAAAGCTTACATAACATAACTCTGAACTAAGAAATATAATGTACAACGAACAAACCTAAACACACCATACGTACGAATTAACTACTAACATTAACAAACTCCCGTGCTTAACAACAGTAACTACATAACATTGCATACAAAACGTAAACCTATTCACACTTTTTCAAGGATTACCTACATATCAATGTTAATTTTAACATTAAATCTATGGTAATATTAAACAAAAATTTAGCATAACCATGTCTAAGCATCATACTGAAAAACAAATAATAATGCTAACGTAACAAATTTTTTAAATCAACTTCGTAATATTTAACGAAAAATTTCAGCATAACATCGTCTAAATATCATAATCCAGAGATTTTGCAAACATAACAAAAGTATCGATCTTACTTGCGCAGGCAATAAACAAAAATTTTACACTTAAACATAACATAAAAATAGTTCTTTGAATAAAATTATCACAGTAAAGCGTAAATAGTTTTTTACTGATTTTAAAATGCAGTAAATCATGTAAGTCAGTAAAATTCAAACAATCCCCATCCCTGCATCCCCTGCTCATACCATACCGCCTATGATCTATCGACCTATTGATTCAGGTCATATTGAGTATCATTTTGGATCAGCAATAGGTAAAGGCCGTATTATTTAAAAATCCCTTAACAAATGTGACCCAATGCTATCAATAGATACCAACATCTTGAAACTAAGAATGGACACTATCTTCATCAAAGTGTCACTCGTTTCGAGTATACCATCATTTGACCTATGAATAAACGTAGACATTAGCAAAAATTCTAGGGCAAACCTAACATTACCCAACAAAAACTTAACCTAGGCTCAAGTTTCTAACACATCATCGTCAGTTTACACAGTAATATCTTACAAAAACTCATCATTTCTTTAACAAATCAGTGTGGTTTCGGCATTATCTAATAATATTTAACATAACATACCCAACTTAAGAATAAACAGTTTTCATTAACCAGAGTAAGCTAAAGCAACACATTAACCTTCCAGAGAAAACCCAGTGGGAATTGCCGCCCTTGAAAGGGTGTGAATCGCTGCGAGGGGGGATCACATCCCCCGAAGGGGTGGTATAGCGGGCTTTTCTAGCAATGAATATGTTGGCCCTTTATTAATGTGAAAACTTTGTTACGGTTTTGCATACTTTTGCCTGTCTGTATGATAATTACACAAGGTTGGGGTATAAATTTTTGTTAAATATTACATGTTAATGTAAAATTAACATTATTATGTTAGAGACATGCTTGCCAAGTTGTAAAAATAGGTTACGTCTTTGTATGTTATTGTTTAGTTACTTTACTGTTGTTAAAATATGAAGCTTTGTTAACGTTAACAGTTTAATCATGTTTAAGATGTGCCAAGTTTGTCTTTGGGGGGTTATATTCATAGTTAAGATGATGCTATTTCAATTTTATTTAATGTGAAACTTTTATTATATGTTTTGTTTATCCATAGTGATACCGAAATGTGACTTGAATCAATAGATCAATAGAATCAATAGATCAATAGGTGACAGGAAGGGTGGTTGGTGGTGATTTGATTTACTGATTACTGATTTAGGGTATGTAAAACGTTACAATTTTAGTAAAAATTTGACTTAAATCAATAGATCAATAGATTCAATAGATCAATAAGATCAATAGATCAATAGATCACAACTGGTAAGGAGGGTAGGTTGGGTGACTTGATTTCTTGATTTACTGATTTAGGTGTATGTAAAACATGACAATTTAGTAAAATTTGACCTTAATCCAATAGATCAATAGATTCAATAGAATCAATTAGATCAATAGATCAATGATTGGACGGAAGGTAGGGTGGATGGCTTGAATTTACTGATTACTGATTTAGGGTATGTAAAACATGACAATTTTTAGTAAAAATAAAATTGGACCTTAATCAATAGATCAAATAGATCAATAGATTCAATAGATTCAATAGATCAATAATCAATAGATCAACAAGGAAAGGTAGGGTGGATGGCTTGATTTACTGATTTACTGATTTAGGGAATGTAAAACATGACAATTTTAGTAAAAAAATTTGACGCTTTAATCAATAGATCAATAGATAAATAAGATCAATAGAATCATGATTGGACAGGAGGGTAGGGTGGATGGCTTTTGATTTACTGATTTACTGATTTAGGGTATGTAAAAACATGCTAAAAATTTTAGTATAAAAATTTGACCTTAATCAATAGATCAATAGATCATAGATCATAGATCAATAGATCAATAGATCACTAAGTGGTCCAAATGAGGGTGGTTTGGGTGGCCTGATTTAACTGATTTACTGCCTTTAGGGTATGTAAAAAACGTAAATTTGGAAGTTATAAACATAAAAAAGAATAAGAAACTTTATTTATTTATTTATTTATTTATTTAATTTATTTTTTCTTGATGGTTCTGAACCATTATTTTTGAAAATCTATACAGATCCTAATAACATATATAAAGACATCAATATGTATCTTACATATAATATTTTAAATAACTCGGCATCCCGCACCGGAGCCAGCAACCGGTGGCAGTTTGTTAACTCCATACTCCTCTGGTCAGACTCGCTTCTCATTCTTCCTTTCCTTATTCTTCCTTCATCCTTCTTCATTCCTCCTTCGACCTCTGTTTTTGCACTCTGTTGCTCTTTTTTCAGTCGGAACCCCTTAAGGGGGGTCCTAGACACCCTAATAAGGACTTATAACCAAATCATATTCGAGTTCTACCGTACCTCAATAACCGCTTATAAGGACACCAAGATTGTTGTTATAACCGAATGTTTATTAACTTCGGCACCTCAGTGGCTTCCAGCACCGGTGCCGGAGCCAACTCTGAATCCTTCTCAGCCTCCTTCTCCTTCCTCATTCTTCTTCCTTCCCCCTTCCTCCTTCTTCCTTTCTTCTTCCTTTCTTCTTCTTCCTCTGTTTTGCATTCCATGCATTTCTTCTTTTTTTTTTTTTTCAACTGGGGACCCCCCCTCCGGAGGGGTCCCTGTACTCCGAATCCGAATCCAACCCCGAACCCCCGTCCTTCAGACCTCCAACTCCGGTCTCCGAACTCCAACTCCTCAACCCAGCCTCCAAGTTTCAGTCTTCTACGATCATTTTTAATTTTTTTTTGTGGGGCAGCACCCCCCTTACGGGGAGACGCAGAGAAACGTAATCTCAGTCCTTCCGACGGATTGCGTCATCATATAAGAATCACACCATAATTTCAGCTCTGATACTAAGCCTAACAGAGTTTTCAGGGCTAATTTGACCTTGGCGCTAAGAGGGCAGCACCCCCTTAGGGGTGACCTAGGGTCACCAAAACTCGTCTGTGATCAGTTTATCACCTAAATAGAACATATACCAAGTTTGAAAGCGATAGCTCTATTCCTTCATATAAAAAGGGTGTATGTGTATGTGTATGCGCACGCGCACGTATAAAAATAATACATAACAAACAAAGACAAAACCTTCAGTTTTGTCTGTTTGTCGGATTGATAGCCCTTCGGGCTATCAATCCTCCATATAACCCTAATATATCTCTATTCATTCATATAGAAAACGGTGGCCTCGGGAAGTGTACCATTACTCACTATATATATATAATATATATATAATATATATATATATATATATATATAGTATATATATATATAATATTATATATGTATATTTATTATATTATATATATTAATATATATATATGTATATATATATAAGTATATTATATATATATATATACTTATATATACTATATATAAATTATATATATATATATATATTATATATATATATATTATGACTATATATAATATATAATATATAATATAATATAGATAATATCTTTATATATATATATATTATATGATATATATTTGTACATAGTATAATATAGTATATTATAATATAGATATATATATAGTATATATATATATAAATTATATATATATATAATATATATATATTTATATATATATATATATATATATAAGTAAATATATATATATATATATATATATATATATATATATATATATATATATATATATATTTTATTTGTTTTTATATAAAGAATATATATATAAAATTTATATATATTATAATATATAATAAAAATATTTGATTGTTTTGATTCCATAAAGGTCGATTAAAGACTCGGTAGATTAATTCCAATTTTATTTTGGCGGGGTCACAGGACTCTTTTCGCAGTGACTCAAACTAAACACCAAAAACCTACAAAGGTTGATAAATATAATTAAAAATAATATTACATTAAATTAACCATCTACTCTTTAATGAAATGCTTTTATTAATTAAGGTGCTTCATTAATAAGGTACTAAATAGGTACTCCTATTTAGGTGTTAAATCAGAACATTAAATAATTTTGTTGCTTGTGTTAACTCCGAACATTTAAATAATTTCTGGTTGTGTGCTTTTGACTTGCCCACAAATAAACTTTATCTTGAAAGCTTTTGTTTATAACATTTAAATTATTTTATACTTTATGTGGCTTTCTTAGATAATTAAAATATGCATTTGTCATGAATACCTTAATTTTCATTTATTAATAAAAATATAAAACATAGAGCTTTTTACCTCCCCAGTTTTCGTCCCTCGAAGTTAGATATAAGCGAGAGTGCTTCGTCTCTCTAAATCGTTTCGAACGAAAAACATTCCATCACGTAGAATAAAATGAGTAAAGAGTAACTGTATAAAATAAGGATTTGGGCTTATATATATATATATATATATATATATATATATATATATACTATATATATATATATATATATATATATATATATATATATATATATATATATATATATATATATATATATATATATATATATCGTATATGCATATTATATATATATACATAAAAGCATGCGTGTATCATATATATATTATTTATTATACCATATATATATATATATATATATATACTATATGATAATATATTATAATATATATATATATATATATAGTATATATAAATATAATATATAATATATAATTGAATATATGAACGCTATATATACATAAAGGGTATGTATATATATATATTAAAAGATCACAAAGAAAGATAAACTAGTCTTTTCTTATTTTTCTGACTTAGCTAAAACTTTCACTCAAAGCAGTAGAAGGGTATATATATATATATATATATATATATATATATATATATATATATATGTATATATAAAATACAATATATATATAATATATATATATATATATATATATATATATATATATATATATATATATATATATATATATATATATATACGTTATATGAGTTAAGTACACTATCAACGCCACTTTTATTTCACTTATCAACTTTCAGAACTTGCTGCTATTACAACGCCAGAACGACTAGCTTCTCTTAAGGAAAGAAGGAGGCGGGTGCCGAGGTAAAGGCGGAAGTATGAATACAAACTGAAACATGTAATTTTAATTCAGTTTGGAGAGCAAAGTGTGGTACTGATACGTGCTATTTATTCCAATTTACAAAACGTTTTTGGTCGACTTTTGAAGTAACAATTGCGTTTGATTTTGTTTTTATATATGTATATATATATATATATATATATATATATATAATATATATATATATATATATATATATATATATATATATATATATATATATATATATATATATAGTATATATATATATATATATATATATATATATATATATATATATATATATATTTATTCCGATAAAGGACCCCCCTTTTGTGAAGGAGTCTTTACCTTAAAGACTGTTTTCAATTGGAATAAGTCACGTGAGCTTCAGCAGAAGTGATGGCTCGAGGATTGGGAAGAGGCATAGGAGGTCGAGGTAGTATGGACAGCCTCTGGACTGGAGTTGGAGAACGGGACAGGGATCTAATCTGAACCGCGTTATCCTGAGGTGCATCTTCAGGTGTTAGTTGTATTCGAACATTAGATGTTGGGATTGCCTGAAGTGGGATGCTTTCAGCTGGATTCGATACCTCTGGTATGCACTTCCTACAAAGGTATGTTCTCTTGGTCCAAACAAAGTACGCGATGACAAGAACCGCGAGGAAGAAGATAGTTCCTGAGGTTCCTCCTCCGATGTATGGGATGAATTTAATTTGCGGAAAATACGGGGTGAAAGGATGCATCGATTGATTTAACTGATCTAGTCTTTGGTTCCAATGGATTTCCTTCAGAGCTTGAAACTTAGGAAATAGAACAGAGGAGATGTTAGGTAAAGCAACATGCGATAGGAAGTTGAACAGAACATGATCAGAGTGAGAAATCAAGGAAGAGAGTGTTATGTTCTTTTCTAAATGGATGGGATTTTTGAATTGAAATTTAGAAGAAATGAACGCACATCCATGAGGAATAGTAAAGACATAGTCATACACATGCTGTATGGAGTTGGGTTTCTCACATGCGATTGAAGCCCTAGTTTTTTTCTGAAAAAGAAATAAGAGTGAAGTGTCCTAGAGTGACAGTATAGGGTTCTACAGGTTTGTACTCTGCGATAGGGCAGTGTGAAAAATCATTGGTAAAATTTAGGATGAGTGCTAACAAACAAGACTGATCATCAATAGAAGCTAATACTTGGGATTGGGGGCAAACTGCTAGTTGGCCTAAATGTCGACAGAGATGATGTGCCGATTCTTTTAGATAGGTGTATTTCCGTTGACCATAATTCACGAAAAAATAATTGTTTGGGTCATTGTACATAACTCGAACGAGAGATTGATTTAAAGGAAGATGGGTAGGAAAAGGTATAAGTTTATAAGAAGTGAATTTCTCCACTGAGATAAAAGGTATTAAAGTAATTAATTCGTAAGGGCTAGCGGCAGATTGAATAGTCCAAGAATAAGTCAAGAAGGATTGGTATGTTTTTGTCTCTAGGGGTATAACCGTGTGCAGTTTGGTTTCTTTGTTCATTTCTAAGATGAAAGGTAAGAGGAATATTGGAGAGTAAAGTTGGGAGTTAGTAATTTTGCTTTTAGCTAGTTGAAGTGAGGTTATCACCAATTGGTGAATATTGTGTATACTGGTTATAGCTTGTTCGATTAAATTTACTAATGCCCTGATACTTCCCATTTGGTTTATAATGTTATGCGTAGCACCTAGACTTGATTGGAATTCTATTAACTTTCGTAAGTTATCCCTAAAGTTTATTAAAGTGCGAGTGTTTGCCTTTAATTGCTCTTTCAGTTCGGTAATGAGTAGATTTGATGTAGAAGCGTAGTTTCCTAAGATGTTAATTTTCTTCCTAAGGAGCTTTACTTGCTTATCTGTAGCCGTACCAAAAGAATGTTGAGGACGTGAAGTCCTCCTTCCGAACTCAAAGCAGCTCCGTTCTTTTTTGATCGTGGCTGAGATCCAAGGTAACTTCATTAACTTTCATTTAAAATTTCTGGCTATGAAGCTTTTACTCGAATGGTCAATTAGTTTAAATTCCCATTGGTGGCCCTTTTGTGCGATTGAAACATCAGAAATGGAGCGTTCGACGTTGGTAAGAACATGAATCTTTGATGTTGTTTTACTAGCTTCGGTTGTTTTGGTGACGGTTTCTTTTTTACGTCTGAGGACAATTCTAATGAAAACGATAGATCCTAATATCCTTCTATAAAACTTACTTCACCGGTGCGATATAAAACCAACCAGGCAGAATCCTTTGTTTTCTTCGTTTTCTTTCACTATGATACTTTGACATGTCGTTAGGATGGTGAGTAGAAACAAGATCATTTTCCCGAATTCCATTTCTGAAATATTTTAATCATATTGAAATATTTGTTTTCAGAATAATTACAAGGTCGCCTAATCAAATGTGATTAAATTTTGAAATTGGAACTTAATAGTTAGTTAAAACAAATCGTGTGTGTTTTTTAAACTAAATGATTTCTTAAGTATAAGTGGGTTAGATAACTTTTCTAAACTAAGTGATTCCTTAATCAAAGATTGGTTAGTTAAACTCTCTAAACTAAGTGATTTCTTAATTGTAGATTGGTTAGTTAAACTCTCTAAATTAAGTAGTTTCTTAATCATAGAATATTCTTTCTTAATTTCTAATTAGTAGATTACTTACTTACTTACTTATTTTAAATTTCTCTTAACGTTATTAAATTTCTTACTTACTTACTTATTCTAAGTTTCTTATTATTTTTTTTTTCTTTTTTAGGAAAATTTCCATTTTTCTTTTTTCTAGTATTTTTTGTTTAAAAAATCGCGCTGTCCCCCCTCTGGAGTGAAACGTATTCTTTAAAATTTGTAGCATAAAAAAAATAAGCAGAAATATAAATGATGAATAATTTTAATCTAATGTGACTGTGTAAGTCAAGATAAAACTAACATAATTCTAACATTTCTAATCCAGGCTAAGGAACTTAAGCTAAAACGATCGTTGATTCCTAATCCATCTAAAAAAAATTTTTTTTCTAATCCAGACTAATATTGCTACAATACTAGGTGACAAAAGGTACACAAATGCTATGCAAAATGTATGTCCAATATTGTCTTAAAATTAAAGTGTATCCACTTAAAATTAGAGTTCATCTTCAATCTTTTGAAGTTCTAATCCAAACTAATGTACTTAAACTATGATCGATCTTTTTTATCTAATCCAAACTAATAAATGAACAGATGCGAGTGCTTATGTGTGTTCTATTTTCTTAAAATTAAAGTGTATCCACTTAAAATTAAAGTGTAATCTTCGGAATTTGAAGAATATCTCCTTAAATCTATAAAATCTTTTCAAAAACTAAAGGATTTCTCCTTAAATTTACAAAAATATACAGAAATTGATATGAATTAATAGCCGGGAGGCAGATAGTAAGTCTTACCACCTCTAACTATTGTGTTCAGATCCAATTTGACAGGCGGAGGTTGGACAGGAGTCTTCGCTATAGTCTCCGTGTTGTCTTTTGCCTCTGCTTGTTGTATAGCCTGTTCTCTCATCCTTGTTTGACTTCTCGTAATTCTGGGAGTAGAATCTCTGGGGCCAGTAAACAAATTATGTGGTCTGTAAGACGGGTCTTGTTTTCTGTCATCTCTGATGATTTCCTTTGGGGGTGATTCTACAACAGTGGGAATAGGATAATGGCCATCTCTTTCCGGGACATCGTGAGATTTCTCTGGGGAAGGAATTCTTGGAGGGGATCCGCCGTAGGCTCCGTATACTTCACCTTCGTGTGCGGGTGGCTCTTGAAGAATTGCTTTAGCAGGGGTATCTACTGAAATCTCTTGTTTTATGGGTGACAAGGATGGTCTAAATTCCCTTCTCTGACCCGAGGGGTGAGAGGGTTTTCTTACGAAGTCATTTTTTGGAGTAGAACAGATAAATCCATCGTCAACACGTGTTCTTCCTGCGACCACATCGCTATATCTCCTGGGTTCCACCTGAGTAGGCTCTTCTATGGGGGCTTGATAACTCTCCCAATAGTTCCTAGTCTGCGTTGGCTGTGGTGGAGGAGCAGTGTGCGAGTCGTCTTCGAACTGAGTTGATGGCGGTGGGGGAGTTGGAAGAAGATTGTATTCTAACTGAGTTGTTTGTGGTGGAGGAGTAGGGAAATGATAACGAGAAGGTGACGGTTCGGGTGGAGGAGAATAATCTTCCACCTCATCCTCTGTTTCTGAACCGATTTCTGATTCACTTTCGGGTGCATCTTCATCCTTCTTTTCTTCATCATCTTTCTTGGAGCTTAACATCTCTTTAACCGCATGAGGATTCCAAACTTCGTCATTCGTAAAGTCGAACCGTGAGTCTGCAAACTTTTCTGCTGCAACTACCTTTGCGTTGTCCACATGGACAGGGAAGGTCTTACCTGTACTCAAACAAATTACCATCAATTTATTTGGTCCTCTCAACATGTACAATATATTGGCCCTTCGATTTGAGCATAATTTATGAATATGGTGAGGTTTTCTTTACGCTTTGAATTGAAGACATGTCTCCTATTTTGAATTCTCCTTTCTTAGCTTCTTATGTTGCTGCTGCCAAGTTTCGGGGTTGGTTTCTCTCTCCAAATTTCATAGCCAAATTCTTATATTGTCGAGTCCTTTCTGGTCAGCAACATCTACCTCGTCTGAAATGAACTTCATCTTCTCAGGCTTATTTACAAAAGGAGAAACGTAATCGGCCATTTCGTAAGGGACTCTCTTTATGTAACCATGTAGTAGGAAATGTGGAGAGGAGCCGATAGATCGATTATAAGCGGAATTGATTGCGATTTGGGCGAAACTCAGATACTTATCCCAATCTTTGTGGTTGTCTTTCACATAATGTCGTAGGAAAGACTCGATATCTGCATTGATTCTTTCAACAACTCCATTTTGGGAAGCTTTGTAAGGCAAGATCTCTGCCTTCTTTATCCTCCAGGCCTTGCACAAGTCCTTGAACACCTGGCTCGTGAACTCTGGGGCATTGTCCGACACAAGAAGTTGGGGGGCACTATGTCTACATATGACCCTTTCTTGCAGTGCTCGGGCAAATTTTTTACTTGTCCTAGTTTTACAAGGCACTAATTCGACGTAACGCGTCAAAACGTCGCGGAATACCAGTATGTATTTGGCTCCTGACTCTGTACAGGTGGGGAGTTTTCCAATACTGTCAACGTGGACGCGTGAAAAGGGTGTGTAGGGCAAGGGCCATCGATTGATCTCAGCTGTGGGAGGTTTAGGACCTTTTGCTCTGGCACACGATACACATTGGTTACAATATTCTTTCACCAATTTTGAAAGGTGGGGAAAAGCATATTTTTCTTCCACTCTTTTTTCTGTTCTTAAAGGACCTCCATGTCCGCTACCTAGCGACGCATGGCAGTGATCTATCACACTGTATATCATACTGTCGGGGACCTGTATGACATAAGGTTTGGACTGTGTCGCATAGTATAAAACACCTTTAATGAAAATGTGGGGATAGGTTTTAGGGTTTTCTTTAACCCATTTCACCATTTTACCTAATCTTGGGCATTTCTCTTGTTCTCTTATGAAAGTTTCTCTACTCAGGACAAAATCTGTTCGAGGTAAATCACCTTTATTTTCTAACACAGCTTGGATAATAAAGACGTTAGGTGCCGGGTGTCTACTCAAGTAGTCCGGTGGGATATTCATTTTACCTTTCTTATAAACAATAGTGGGGGAGAAGCTGTTTACGAACAAATTCCATCTTGCTAGCCTGCCGGTCTGCTGCTTATTGCGGAAGATGAAACAAAGGGGTTGATTATCCGTGATAATGGTGACCTTATAGCCGAACACGGTGTTCTTAAACTTTTGCAAGCAGAACACTACGGCCAGGCACTCTTTTTCGATCGTATCGTAATTCTTCTCACTTGCTCTGAGTACTCGGGAGACAAAGGAAAGGGGTTTCTCTTTCCCGTCGTCTGTAAGCTGGTACAACACTCCTCCAATTCCGTAATCGCACGCGTCTGTATTCACGAAGAATTCTTGTAATCAGGGAAAGTTAGCTGTGGTTGTACCACCAATTTATCTTTCAAAGTGTCAAATGCCTTTTGGTGTTTTTTCGTCCATACAAAGGGGACATTCTTCTTTATTAGATCATACAGTGGTTGTGCAACGACTGCGAAATTGTCTATTAAAAAGCGAAAATACGAGAAGAAACCAAGGACACTCTGTGTCTCTTTGACATTTGTCGGAGGGATGAAAGTCTTCATTGTTTCGACTTTGGCGGGGTCAGGACTGATTCCATCTCTTCCTATCTTGAATCCTAGATACAAAACTGATGACTGTAAGAAGCTGCACTTGGACAGTTTTACTCTCAAGTTGTTTTCTCGGAAAGCAGTTAGAACTTTTCTCAAATTTTCGAAGTGTTCGGTAACGTTCTTCCCTAGCACTAGTACGTCGTCAAGATAGACCTGTGCAACTGGTCCTAAGAGATGATTCAAGGCGATTGTCATGGCCCTAGCATATGCCGAGGGCGCATTTTTGTGGCCAAATGTTAAGCGGGTGGGACAGAATAAACCCTTCCTAGTCCTAAACGCCATTAGCTTTTGGGTTTCCTCTTCAATTTCTAACGCATGGTACGCGTCCAAGAGGTCAATCGAGGTAAAAATCGTATTTCCCCCGAGCGACGTAAAGATCTCCTCTATCGATGGGAGAGGATAGACGTCCTGGATACTATAGGAGTTGAGGTAGCGGTAGTCAAGGCACACTCTGGGACGACTACTGTTTTTCTTCGCTACTACTAGCAATGGTGAAGAGTGGGGACTGTAACAGGCTTTTATGTATCCCTTTTGCAATGCTGCATCCGTGTAATCATCGATATCCTGTAAGTACTTATGGGGTAACCGGTACTGTTTACGGAAGATGACTTTAGGGGCATCAGGGAGTAGTTCAATTTTAAACTTCTGAAGCGGGCAGACTGGGACAGCATCATCATCAAGTGCTAGTACATCATGGAAAGTCATCAAAAGATTAAGCAAGTCTTCTAAGTACTCTGGCTTTTCAAGGATGCTGTTCTCAGCGTCTTCTTTGACATCTTTTCTTCGATGATTTCTCTGTACACTTTCCTTAATTCTGTCTTTGATAGACCTTTTGAACACGTGGCTACATTAGCCGAAACTGTTCGCTGGTGTCCTCTTATGTCTGGGCTTTCCTCAACCGATTTACTAACTATCGGGTAACTGTTACCTAGGTTCACTCCTTTTTTCAAATAAAATTGCTTATCGCTCAAATTAATATAGCTGAGGACAATCGTGTTGTTTCTCACAGGACTGACCGTATTAGCTATGTAGCCAATGAGCGTCTGGTAAGAGCTGTGTCATGATACATGTTCGCTCCAGTACTTAAAATATTATATATCATCTGTGTTTCCAGTGCTAACGCTTTATGTATCCATATGGCTATCCGGCACCTTGGTAACACGGCTGGGTAGAGTGTTGGTCGGTGCTATCAAATTTAAGGAAATTCGGATCTACTTTAATTCGGCGAGGGTATGATATTACATTTCTGGATTTAGTGGACGTTATAGGGTTCGCGTTGAACGGTACACTGGCTTAAGGATATGAATATTCTCATGAGATATTTTTTTTCTTTCTATTTAAGAATGTGCTTCTGTTTCGGTTGGCTCCTTCTGTAAATACAGGACTGTTGTTTTTTATTAATCTTCGCTTAAAGAGAAAGTTGATGTATCTTTCTCTCCTCTGTTCCATTTTCTTTATAATTTGATTTACGTATCTATAGGAGATTGAGCGTGATATCTCGTGTTCGAAAGTGTGGTTCAGGGACTGTCATATTTTACCTCTGTTAAGGTAGTCATTGGCCCCGTGTGGGGGTGTATACTGACGAAAGTTGGGCTTTCTTTGGTTCGCGTGGGAAGGTGGGGCCTTATTTTGAAAGACGAGGATTGGTTTTTGAACATAGACGGGGTTTACTAGACCTTTCGTTCGTGGACGTTAACGTTTTATGTTTCGTTCAACGTTTGCTGGGTCGATTGGCAGAGCGTTCCTTCGTTCATTTTTTGATGAGAAGATGTTCTTTTCGCGGATGGGGGTAATTTGTGCCGGGGTAGCGCCTGTGTTTGGATGTGCGTACGTGGAAAATGCTAAGGGGTGGGAGTCCACTAAGCGTTGAGCCAGTCGCGCTTGGCCGAGTTATATCCTTTACCTGATAGTGAAGAGGTACGACAGATAGATGGGAGGAGTACGAGGGCATAACTCTCGGTGCCTGGGGATCGTAGTATGTGACAGTGGATGGGTATATGTGGGTGTATAACATCGACTTTGAAGGGGGAAGAGAAATGTTAGGGCGAGTTCGTCAATTGGAGTTGATGATCAGAACGTGGTTGGGTAGTCGATGTCGCCTAGGTTGAGCTAAGTTCTGGATATTGTATCCTATGCTGAAGGAGGGTAGGTAAGTAGGGTAGATTCCTTAACTATTTTTTGTGACAATAATATGAGACCACTGACGACTGAGGGTGCGGATTGAGATTAAGGCAGAGTGGAGTCCTCTACTCGTCTGAGATTTCCATCTGTGCGTTTCTAACAAATAGATTCTTTGGTTTGGTCACGACGGGGGATATCTATTCTTGCGGCTGAACACGGGGAGTAGTAGAGCGGTCGTGGGGGAAGGAGACGTATGTGCAAGTTTGAGGAAAGGATGTGGATATGTGATGAGGGTTAAGAGGGTTTGATTGACTAAGATAGAGGTGATCGAGGATTATTTTGGGTAAGTCGCAATAATAGAGAGGGAGGGCAAGCTTGTGTTGCGTTCTGCACTATGTTGGCATAAGATGTGAGGCTCAATATCCTTATTGATAGTAGGTAATGTGAAGGATACAGGCAGTGTAGGTAGGCAGTCGCAACAGATTTTAGGAATTGGTGGTTGTGATATGATGTGATCTGACTCTGGGGCACAAACTTTAGTTTTGACGTGTTGAAGTTGTATACTATGAGTACATCCTTGTCTTATCTTGGGAGTTCCATTACTAATGTCATGTTAGGGCGCTTAGGGTAGATGGTATGAGTGAGAGCGGCTGCATAGAATCATAGCCACAATTCTAGTAAGATCAGCATGTGTGCGCGTGCTGAGCGCGGCGCTGTGCCGACGCAATTTGTTAGTATGGAGAAAGGGTGGTGCTGCTGTGGATTTTTAGTCTGTATAAAAGATAGAATGGATAGAATTGGGGTATTCTGCGAATAAGCTTAGTAGGTGTCATAGCTTGTGCGACTAATTATACAGAGTGGATGAAAAATCGATATTAGTTTTACTGTTCTATTTTTTTCTTCTGACTACCCGATTAGCTATCATATTTTTTCCTCAATTCTTTCTCTTTACATCATGGATAGAGCTCGCCTGACGTACTTCTTTGCGCCGTTTAGGGACAGATGGGCGGTTATTCAGATATCTTCGTCCAAATTTAGTAATGTGGCGGAAGGGATAGAGGCTCTCTCTCTACTAGAACTATTACAATTGTCTTCTTCATCGTGCTTACGTTGCGACGGTGCACGAGGGGACTCTCGGTTCATATCGTTTGGCTCTGCTCGCGTCTGACTATAGGGACTACTAGGGGTAGTGTAGTTGATTGAGTCGTTGATCCGGGTGAGGGGCAATTGTTAGGTATGATAACTTTCCTTCATGATGTGGTGAGATAGATAGTGGAGTTCTAGGGCCTCGACGGTGTGTCATAGTAGAGATAAGGGACGGCATCATAGGCTATGTTGTGGAGAGCTGTAGTTTTATAGCGCCCTGAGATGGTAATTAGGAGCGATTATTTGAGTGGGTTGTAGTGGAATCAGGCAGGCGTTGGTGTATCTAGGTGGCGGAAGTGGGTTTCCATGAAGGAGCGTTCTGGACCTGGGATGGGAGCGTGAGATCTCTTCAGAGATAAGGTGATAGCTTCTGCTATTATGCTTCAGGGCAGGACTGAAGGGGAATGTCGCGGCGAGCGACAGGTCTCTAGCGATGGTAGGTGTCAGGATACCGGTCAAGGTGAAACAGTGAAGATCGGTGGTATTATGAGCGTTATGGATGAACTGTTGTGAGTGTCGTAGAAAAAGGTCAACGGTCGCGTTCTATGTTGAATATTGGCTTTTGGGCTAAGATAGCGTTTCCGTAGGGAGGAATGATTGCTCGTGCTGCTATGTCGCAAGTTGGTTCATGAGTGGACACGTCATATACATATCGGGGAGCAGTGTGGATGGAGTACGCTTCAATGCTCATGTCATTTAGCTATTTGGGGAACATAATTAGGATGTTCTCTGTACCTCTCGTGTCTTCGCTGATAAAATCTGGTCTTGAATGTCGGAGGAGGCTTCTTATTGTTTTTGTGAAGAGTTAGTATAAGTACTTCATGTTCTGACATATCGTGGAAGACGCGTATAGGTACGGCGTGCTCGGAGTGAAGACACGTATTTATAGGGAGGTGCGGAGTGGGTTGCATATGGCGTTAGTCGTTGATGGTATAGCGAGCGTGGTCTAAAGTGAGCAGCAGTGCCGTGGGGCAGATATTTTTTACGCAATTTTCCGATATAGACGTATCGAGTTGGGGCGATTTTCTGGTTCAGAGATGTCCTGCAATAGTTGTTTTTTCCTTATCAATTTGGTCACTACGGTGCGCGCGTCATGAGACAGTTACTGCGAGGCTTAGCAGTGCATTGGGGAGTGGAGGGGGATGTATGAATTACATTATATAATTGGTAGTGAGAATAAAATCATTGAGGGCCTTGAATACCTAGGGAAAAAAAGGCAAGTCCGCAAGGTTTGTGGATGGTGGAGAATGCGAGATTTGCTAGGTCGAGGAATACAATGGGAGCGATTCGACTTATATGGTGGGGGGTGGGAGGAATGGTTGTTTCTAATGCCTTACTCCTTAACCTACAATAAAAGTCTGTAAAAAGTTGCTCTTCTCTCTTTGGGTGTATATAATCTTATAAAATTTGTTTTGCGCAACACTGAATGAAGAGTATACGCAAAACATTTACGGTTTATATCGGTGGTTAGCGGGCGGCTGTTTTAAAATAAGGTCTTTTAATTGCGTAGAAAAAATCTCTAGATATCGGTTTTAATATGGATTTGCAGAAGACTGTGGGTATGGAGCAGAGGAGATAAATAGGCGGGGATAGGGATATGGCTTACATAATCTGTAGGAATAGTTTCATGATGTATTATAGCTTGACTGGCAAAAAACTGATTCGTTTCGTTCTTTTAAAGCTCCGTGGAGGAATGTACGCTGTAAACATGGGAAATAGTAGATATTTGGAATAATCGCTCGAGATGGTTATTTTATGACATACGGGAATGGGCGATGTTAGGGAGGGTAGCGCAGCAGAGGGTATGTATTTGGTAGTTAAGGTCTGTTTGACGAAGAGGTTAAGGGTTCTCAGGCGTCTTTTCTGGCACCAAAGAAATGCTTGTGGAGAAAGTATAAACGAGGGCAGAGCGGGTGTAAAAGTAGAATTGTGAGCTTGTGGAGTGAGTATTTTTCAGAAGGTTGTAATGAGAACCTGGGTCAGTTATTGATGGCATATAATGAGTGAATAGGATTGCGCGGTGAATGTGGATGGTTTTGGAGTCCGGGATGAAGATAAAGATGGTTGGTTGAGGGTACATATGTGAGGGTGATTAAGGCACTAAGGTGCTTTTATAGGAAAGTAGAATGTTGTGAGAGTGGTTAGGAGGGGAGGCAGTGAGATGTTTTGGGGTGGTACAGAGGATTGAGGCGGGTTGGTGTATCACGTGGAGTACCACTGTAACTGAATACACTGTCTGAAAAGATGGAGGGGGTCACCTGTGGGTGGACACCATAATACAGGTTTGTTCTGTTCTGCTGGGGCATGCATTTGGGTGTTGTTCCCTGTTGTCTATCCTATTTTGGTGGTGTGGTCGGGTGGCTGGGTGTTGGCGACGCGATAGATTGTGAGGCCCTGTATGGGCGGCGCGTTTTGCTTAGGGAGGGGTAGGGGCATGGTCGGTGGCAACGGGAACGGTTGTGCCCAGTTCAGATTTTGGGGACTTTACTAGAACTGTCTTCTAAGGGGTATACGGGGATATGGGGACGGGATTCAAGTGTGGGTCTTCTAAAGCCTTGGTAGAGCATCGTTCGAACGGTTCTAATTCGGCTACTATGTCCCATTAAGAATAACTGTCTACTTGGGTATCTGGAGGTCTTGTTAGTTGACGTAACTTACGGGACGAATGTGAAACAAGTTAGGACGGGGTCGGAACTCAGTATCATTCTTTAATAGGGGTAAGAAACCAGCGTTAGTGTTTTTGAGGAGCGAGAAGGAGTTGTGAGTGGGAGTGCGGGGGGTTGAGGACGGCAGATGTTGCGAAGTACCAGAGTCTTTTCGTATGTGGCGGTCTTATCTCAGGTGAAATATGGAGGGATGTTGTTCTCTCTTTGACTAATGGATGGCTTTGGGTTTAAACGCCTTCTGAATCTGGGGTGGGGGGAGAGGTTGCAGTCGGTTAAGGAAAAGTGAGTGAGTAGGAGGTAATGATAAAGTGCTCAAAGAGCTGTGCTTGTATCTAAGAGGATTTGGTAGGCTGGGGAGGCGGGAGCAATGGCATGAGTCTTTGGTGTGCAGTGGCTGGCGCAGACACTTTTATTGGAGGGTATAGGGGAGGCGTGATCATTCAGATATTTCGGCCCTCTTACACGATCCACTGTGACTGTCTTTCTTGCCATTAGATATCTGTTTTTTAGTTACCAGGGTTTGTTGTCACCTGTGTGGGTGTGACAGCGATTGGCGGTGTTCGAAAGGCGAGGTTCTGTCTTCAGCTGCCAAGTCTTATTCGGTGATAGCAGCTATTTGTCGAAGATTCGCTTCACGTCTGGGGAATGAGGTGGGTGTGTCGTTGTGCGTTACGGAGAATCAGGTGAGAGGTTTTGATCCTAAATTGAGTGCGGCTGGAGGGAGAGATAAATGTGGAAAGTATTGGGTTTGGGTGCGAGAGTTACTTAGAGGTGTAGAAAGAGTAGTTTTTAAGTTCAGGCGTAAATTTGTTAAGACGATTGCATAATAACGGGTATTTATGTGATAGGAGATGGATGAACAGGCAGTTGGATTTTCAGGGCGCACAGAGTTTTCCGGTGAGTACATACTGGATAGGGGATATAGTGAAAGATTAGATAGGATAGGAGGGTGGCTACAGACAATGAAGGTGATGATGGAAAGTAATGAGAGATGTTATGTAGGAGGAGGGTAGTGGTATAGAAGGGTAAGGAAGTGAGTAGGTGTGTGCGAGGGTATAATATATGAGTTGGGGTGTGGAGGTTATAGTTGTAGTTAGATGCGAGATGAGGTGATAGGTGTGAGTGGAGAGAGGCGTGTACAGTACACTCTAGTATTTATATATATATATATATATATATATATATATATATTATATATACTACTATATATATAAAATATTTTAAGATATTATTTACTTACTCCTTAAAATTAAAAATATATAGAGATATTGGCGGTACTTCAATGGGCAGTTGAGAAAAAATAAAGAAGAGGTGTGTTTATCACTCGAGTCAGAAATAATCCGTAATATTATTCTTGTTATTTACTGCTACTACTTAACTTATTCTTGACTTTATTGATGATTATACTCTTATATTCTAATCAGGTGATGTACATTAGTTATTGAATATTCGTATAATCATTTATATATCCAAAGAAAAACTATCTTGAAAAATATATTCAATTTTATAGTTTATATGTTTTGTGCGTGTAATATTTATTATATATATATATATAATTATATAATAAATTAATTATATATATATATATTATATATATAGTATATATATATATATATATATTATATATATATATTTATATAATATTATATATATAATATATAGTATATATTAAGTAATATATATTATATATATTTAATATATATATATATTATTTATTACATTATATATTATAATATTATATTATATAATATATATAATATATATATTAATATTATAATATATATATTATTAAGTATATATTATAATCTTCCAAACTGGTTTTTGTGTAGGTATGCAAACCACGTTAGGGCTTTGATCTTTCGTCTAGGACCTGCTGATTCAGTATTATCTATATATATATATAATTATATATATATATCTATATATATATATATTATATATATTATTTAATATATTAATATTATTTTATTATAATTATATAGTATATAATTAATTAATATAAATAATATAATTTCATACTATAATATTATTATTTTTAGGGTAGTGACGTGTTTAATATATGTCCAGCCTATATATATATAGTATATATATAGTAATTTTTTATTATATCTATATATATATATATTATATATATATTATATATATATATAATATAATATTATTTAATATATTAATATATATTATATATATATATATATATATATATTAAATTATATATAATATATATATTATATATATATTACACTTAATAATATTTAATATATATTATATATTATTATCATTTTATATTAATATATTATTAATAATAATATATATTATATATATATATTATATATATTAATTATATATAAATTTAGTCAATTTTATTTTACAAAGTTTCGAGTAAAATTTTTCAAATTTGACAAATTTATTTTAATATTGTATATATATTTATAGAATAGTAAGAGGAATTATTCTACATTATAATAAATAATTATATATATCGACCATAACAGAATTAGATAATTAAATAAAATAATAATAATAATGATTTCATCATTCTTTAGCTAGTGCGCAATAATGTAACTGCAAGTTTGATGAATTTAGAGAGTTCTGTAGGTAGAGAGGAAAGGGAGTGAACAATGAGTGGAGGTGTGTGTTGGGCAGTGACGCGTGTGTTGAAGTGCAGTGGCCTCTGGGTGCGTGACAGCGTGCGGCGGTCTGTGCCTGCTTCAAATGTTAGTGCGGGGCAGTGAGTTGGTGCGTGAATGCGTTCACCTCCTTCTCTCTTCTTGCTCTTTCTTACTTTCCTCTTATCCTATTAATTAAGCCTTATTTTTTGTTTTTTGTGCTCGGAGCACACATTATTATTATTCACGACTCACTCACACACACATATATCATATATCTATATAATTATTTAATATATATATATATGATATAATATATAATAATATTTATTAATATATATTATTATATTGTATATATAATAATATTATATATATTATATATATTATAATATATATTATTATATATATAATATTATTATATATATTATAATATTAAATATATATATATATATTAAATTATTTTAGTTATGTAGTTAAAGGGTTTATATAGAAAGAAGGAATAAGGAGAGATTTTAAAGCTGAGAGTTAGTGGAGTAAGAGAATTTGAATGCAATTTTCATTAAATTTTATATTATTATCCTATCCTATAATTATAATATTTTTGCTATAATTAGAGCTTTTTTTATTTAATATATATCAACATCCTTTTTTTATTTTTTTTTACAGTTTTACCAACCCATGTCCTTTCCCTTTAATTACATAGACGGTACAGAATGGGGGAGGCCTATAATTTACATCGAGAGTGTAGTATGGATTAAATAATATTAAAGCACAAATTCCAACCACCTGAAATATTACTGCAACATATTGAAATGCGACTGGGAGCGACGGGGCTTTTAAGTTAGGAATAGATAGATTAGATATTTGAGTAAAGTGAAAATCATACAGAAAATGGAATAATGAGAATACAATGAATAATGAAAGTGTGGCAGAGATAAGAAGGAGTGTAACAAATTATTTATTTGCTATCTTCATATTTCTTATATTACTAGTGAGTTTCGTGATTAGAATTTACTGATCTAACAGATTACTAAATATCCTTTAGATGCCGGCCGGGGACTCAGTGTGTACTTTAATTATCTTTGTTTGCATCTAATTAGGTTCATGATGCGTTATTTTATAAAGGAGTTATGGCAACGTTATTTATATATATATATAGAGTTGGAAAGATTTCTTAGTAAGTAAACTTGCCGCTTACGGTACTATATATAGAAGAGAATATAAGCCTATAACTCTATAGCTACTCAGCTCAAAGATGATGGTACATAGTTGGTATATCTATAGTAAAGTAAATAAGTAGAAGTTATTATATAAGTATCTTATTATGTTGTGCATTTGTACTTATGACCCTATCTAAAGTCCAGGGTGATAATAACTCTTGGAATCCCCAAGTAATTATGAAGAGCATGTTATATTATATATAAACATCTCATATATCCGGATGAGGGCTCTACGTCGGAGATGTAATGCCTGATTAACTGATGATTACTAGTCTTTTCATTATAGCAAGGATGTTAACTGTTATGAGACGTATATTGGATCAAGCTGCCTCGCGTCTACTAGTAAGAGAGGCATGTATACTCTGGCGACACCACTCGTATCGTTGTGAGGGCTTTTGCTAGAGATTTAGAACCTGATATGTGTATGTTGGCGGCTGTCCTAATATATACATTTTTTTGTTTATGTTAAGGACAGGGCAGGTGTGATTATACCGGTCAACAGAGAGTGAAGAACGTGAAAGATAGATTAGGAAGTTAAAGGCGTAATAGGAAGAGGTTGATGCATTTTGTTCGTAAAGTCTGGCGCTGTTCTAGAAGATTATAGGATTCACACCAGATGCTATTGTTTATCAAAAGTGAACGTTGTATCTCTGATTCCCATAAAACGGATAACCGCATTAAGGAGCTCGTAGAATTAAATTTATCCACAGATGTTATTTGAGGGAGTTCGAACAGCACTCTTTGGGTCAGATCAAGGTAGACGATACGACTATAATACATCAGTAATAAAAAACGGAACGAGAAAGCGTTGAGATTATAATCATATTGGATGTTTAAAAATAAGATAAGAATGTAAACATGAATCTTGATGCATCTATCGGGCAATTCTATTATATGAAGATGAATTATTAAGTATAATGTTTAGGATCGTTGCTCGATGTAGAAATAAAATCGATGTAAAATAGATAGGGCATTAAGTGAGGCAGATAATATTAGAAAGATAGTCTCTAGAGGAAACATCAGATAAATATGACTGTGAAAAATAATTTTGTTGCTGATAAGGTGTTTAACTGCCCATCCGAAACATATTAATAATTTCTGGTGTGTGTTTTTGAACTTGCAACACAATACTTTATTTGAAGCTTTTGTTTATAGAATTTAAATTATTATACTTTATGTGGCTTTCTTGGATTAATTAGAATAATAGCTATCGGATTTGTTTATATCGAATTGAAGCAAATATGTTATATAATTCAATTTATTAATATAAAGGGAATAAATGGAGAAACATGAGGGCTAATTTTACTCCATCAGTTTTGCGTCCCTCGAGTTAGATAGGAGGGCAGGACGAGTGGGGTAGTCGGCTCTCGCGGTGACGGATCATTGCATCGTTCGAAGAAAAACATTCCATCACTCTGAAATAATGATAATAGAGTAACTGTTATACCATATAGGGGATTTGGGCCGTTATAGTAGCTTTGGATATGTCGCGGGCCACACTTTAATTATAATATAGTATATATATATATAGCAAGTTACTCCCGTAGTTATATCTATATCTAGGTATGGGAAAAATACCTAATAAATACAGTATAAGTATAGAGTTAATATTCGACTAGTAGACCGTATATTTCTATGAGGCCGGAAAGGCTGTTACTTATAGGGATCGGACTCAATAATATGAAATGAAGATTTTATCAGATGATATTACTATAAGAAGTGAATAGTGAGAAGGGTTTCAAAGATCTTAGATTAATATACAATAAAATGGATAGGTTATTGGTACTAGTAGTCGTGCTTTATACACACTGGGTGAAAGTGTTAGTATTGGAGAAAAAGGTAAAAGTTAGCGCTGTAGCGAGGACGGGGATTAAGTACAGGAAGCACTCATACTACCCTCTATAAAAGCATGCGTGTTTAAATAATCTCGGGGAGTAGATGCTTACTACGGTCTCTATAATCACTTCTATCATATTCACGTTTCGTAGAATATTCAGGAGCGTCAGACAGCTGTGACTTCAAGTTTATTTATTACATAAGGAAAGTGCATAATAGGAACGGGTCTTTGGTCGGTAGAAGAGCTAGGATTGGGATGCAGATATTCGTGGGATATCCAAGTATCAGAAGAAGTGAAAGAATAGGAAGGAAAAATTAGTGTTTCTTAGTTTTTTGATGACTTAGCGTAAATTAGGATCTTTCATCCTCAATTAGAGATATGAAGGGTCATAATCATATATAATAAACAAGATATAACTATACTCCTAGGTAAGCGAATAAAGGAGGAAGACAGATTTTATACATGATAAATGTCTTATGAGATGTTTTTGGCAAAGTAATAAGGTCAGAATAATTTGTGTAGTTAGGAGTAACTAAAGGATAGTGTTAAGTATAATGAACTTATTATAGTATCGTATTTGGAATTGAAAATATAGCACGCTTTGGCTTATCCATCGTAGAGATCCTGCTAAATATATACAGATATAGATTTATAGTCATGAAATTAAAAATTTATAGCAATGAAGTGTATAGACGAACGATAAATTTTATTCAATACCTGATGATAGCAATGTTCTATAGCCGAATTCAAGCTGAACTAAAGTACTAATATGTAATTGATAGATATAACTACTATTGATTATGAGGTAAAGTAAGAATTATTAGTATATACGATAAGAATAGGAATATTGTGACTCTGCTCATTATA
This sequence comes from Trachelipus rathkii, assembly GCA_015478945.1. Classification (NCBI taxonomy): domain Eukaryota; kingdom Metazoa; phylum Arthropoda; class Malacostraca; order Isopoda; family Trachelipodidae; genus Trachelipus; species Trachelipus rathkii. The sequence goes on along the minus strand of JABUQX010017003.1, from coordinate 2,317 downwards.
TATATATTATAACATCATATCATGATTTACAGCTACCACCTTATCGGCAGAAGTCGAGCGTCACAGAGACATAAGTAAGTTCATATGTTATATATCAATTATAGTTGCTATATTATTAAGTGCTCAAAGTGAAAAAATAGCTAGTACGTTAGGGTGCAGGATGAGCTTGTTTGGATATGAGAAAGTATATATATATAAAAATTAAGATTAGATTATTGCGTAAGTACAGCTATCAACTGCACTTTTGTAGTTTCCTCGTTATGCTCAGATATTCAGAACTTGCTGAGTCGCAACGCCAGAAACGACTAGCATCGTTAAAGGAAAGGAAGGCGGGCTGCGGGTAAATATGCAGGAAGATGATGAAAGTGACAACACTAGAAACGATTGTGATGTTAATATACAGATTATTAGGAGAGCAAGGGAGCTGTGGTATAAGATACGTGCTAGGTTATTGTTCAAATATCAAAGGAAAGTTTTTGGTGGTTCGACTTGGTTGAAGGCACAACTTACCTGAATATAGATCTCTTGTGTCTGATAAATGTGTATGTTAGGGTATACTTTTATAATTAGTTGCTATATAATATATATATATTATATATATATATATCACTGCTATTCTCGAGTGGGATTTAGTATATAATAAACAATAAGTAATAGTAATATTTAGTAATTTCGTGTATTTATATATACCTATTAACTCTATATATAATATATATATATTATACTCACTATCACTATATTATAACTATTCAGCTTGTACGCTATAGGCACTATACTAACCCTTATACTAGTATTGTTTATATGATGTCTTAATAGTAGAGATATAATATCTACTTGGTTATATTAATTTCATTAACGCAAATATATTTTTCAATCATACTTCCAAAAACCAATAGCTCGGGAAAAAGGCTATTTGCTGGATGCTGGTCCAATTTTGTGCGAATGTAAGAAAAAAAAAAAAAAAAAAAAAAACAAAAAATCATATCTCAAAAACTACATAGCTACAGCGAAAGATACATTTTGGAAATCCTTGTAAAATTTTAGTTAGGAAAATGTAAAAAATAATATAAATAATAAAATAAATATGGCTATTTTTTATTTTAAGGAGCAATCGGGACAATTAAATATATATATATATAATATATATATATATATATATCATATAATATATATATATATCTTATATACTATATATTATATACTATACTATAGTATATATATATATATACTATCTATACTTGCTAATTTACTAATATCTATCATATTCATACCTACTATATCAATAAATTTTTAAAGGTATTAACAAACAGTCTCCCACCCGCAATGTAGGGGGCTCGAAGCGACGGGAAGCACAGGGGGGACGTTTTCCACATCCCGTAGGGGAGGGGCGGAGGAACCCGCGACAACCAATACCAAGAGCCCCGCGACACCCAAATACCCCGGAGGGGGGAATTAATCCTACCCGTAGTTCCCCGGAAGGCGAGAGACCGACTCCTGCCACTTATCGGGTGCGTGTATACTTGGGGAATTCTTTTAGTAAAAAAAAGCAAAATTTAATAGAAAGTCATTTAATTCTTAAACGAGCAATCCAAAAAAGGTTCTATTGAGTCAAAGAAGCTTAATTTTTAATGATAAACATAATTTTATTTTTATTTTTTTTTTTACATTTTCCCCTATCTAAAATTTTACCAGATCCAAAAAAGTATGACTTTTCGCTGTAAGTATGGTAGTTTTTTAAGATTTTTTTTTTTTTTTTTTTTTTTTTTTTGTTTTTTATTTTTTTTTTTTTCAATCTTTAAGTCCTTCTCTTTACCAATTCCAGCATTCCAGCAATGTATCCTTTTTCCTGTAGCTATTGTAGTTTTGAGATATGAGCAATGGAATTGACGAAATCATATAAGAATTAACACAATCTTTCCTATTTACTATATAGACAAAGAGATATCAGTCTTTATTTGTGTAGTTTTTAATGCGGAAATTCATTCGTTCAACCTTTTGTAAGTAGTTAATATTTCAGTTTTGTTATTCATATCCAAAAATTTAGATAGATATAGAATTACTTTTCTTATTGTAAATACTTGGAAAGATATTGTAAATATCATCTACGTAGTTTTGTTTTAATACTGATTGAGTTGGTGGGATATAATATTATTAATATATAGGTTGAAAAGGTAGAGTGAATGTAATAATTTAGTACAAATTCTGATGTAGAGTATTATATATTTCCATTTGATATTGCCTTGTTAAGCAAGTGCCATATTTCCTGTTAGGAAATTTCAGAATAATTTTTATTATGACTTCATAGTTAATTTTATAT
>JABUQX010017002.1:17500-25340 GCA_015478945.1 Trachelipus rathkii | reverse complement strand
GTGGTTTACAGTGATAGCAAAGCAAATGATCAAAATTAAAGAAAGTGAGAAAACTGAGCACCTTGGACCGAAGGGAGGAAAGAGGCGGAGGTAGTGTAATGAAATGTACTACACTTGTGGTTAAATAGAAGGGTATCAAATATGAACCACAAAAGTGAAAGAATGATTAATAGAAGGTGGTGAAGACGCAAAATGCCCAACTGCAGTTATATTTCTTAGTTCTCTGTATGAGCATTTATTACTGTAGTCACTTTGAAGACTGAAGACTAATTAATTATAATTAAACAATAATCGTCAAGTTTATAAAGTGTTTATAAACCTAGATAGTGGGTTTAAGAAGGAAGTCTAAATAAATGGAGAACTTTGACATAATAGTTCTGCGAAATTTCAGCGAAACTTTTAGATACATTCTAATGAGATACGAGAAATTAATGTATGATGGCGTTGGAATCCTGCGGGCAAAAGAATTAGAACAGGGATATTTTTGTTATATCCATTTAAGAGATTGCTAAACAAACAGAAGTTTTATGAAGAATCTAAAGAATGGTTTGCTAGTTCAAAATAAGAAAATACTACTTAAAAGTATCTGGACGAGAAAAAAAAAAATAAAAAAAAGGGATAACAAACAAGAGAAGAAAAATTCAATATATAGATATGGAAGGATAGATTATTCATTAAATCAGATAAACACTGAGAAAGAGATTGAAAGGAAAATTTCTTTAACAAAAAAATTAATCAACAGAAAAAGGAAGCATATTTCGAGATTAGGAAGAAGTGGATAGAGCGCTAGTCTAGATACTGGAATGTGAAGTTACTGTATGCGAGATTTGTAACTGACGGCCATGTTAAGAAGACTAAGCTCAGGAAAACTAAAGTAAGTTTGGAGAGTAAAAAATACTCTAGTAATTTCTTCAAATTTGAAAAGAAAATTTGTCGATTGGTACAAAACTGCCATTCCTGTAAATTAAGAAACGAATAGGTTAAATTTGAGAAGATATCTTAAGGTAGATGATATACCTAGGTTAATTGAGAAAAACATTAAGAAAAACTAGATATGGTAAAATACACTGGCAAAGGAAAGGTAGTAATAAGTAAATTGGGAGAGTAAGGTGTTCGTAAATAAATTGGGAGGAATAGAGATAAAATTAAGAGAGAATGAAAGGGGGCATCTTAGAATATGCCTAGTTAAGAACATGATGAAAATAAAAATTGGGATAGAAGGATGAATGACTTGGAAAAAAGAAAGAAAAGCGGAAAAGAATAAGACATTTACAAGATTCGTGAGTTTGTTGCAAGGTATGTTGAAGTTAATGGAAGAATAAAATTTCTAAAAGAATATCACAAGGGTGGGCAGTGTACGATATATGCAGGATATGGTTTGAAAGTATTGTCAGGAATTTACCAAATCAATTACGCGTTCGGTAAAAATTATATTTTACTTAATTTGATAAATGAAGGGAATTTATCACTGGCGAGTAGGGAAGTGATTAATGAAGCAGAAATGGTCAGTGAAAAATTTGAAAGCACTAAAAGAAGAAAAGGTCAATATGAAGCTGGTTCTAAAATTGTTGAGAGCAATGAACAGCAAAATAAGATAATTACAAATTTGAAAACATACTGTATATATAGTTATTCTTTCTGTCCTACATTTACTGACAGTTTCTCTATTTCAAACACCCTTTAAAATCCTTCGTAAACTACTTTCCACCTGAAACTAATTATAATTATTTTATTTACTGGTGGTCTTACACCTTGAAAATTTCTCATAAATATTTTAATTTACTATCATCATAATTCACTTGGTCTTTCACAAAGCATTCCTTTCAAAAATTATTGCACCCCTAAAGTTTTTTTATTTATCTGTAACAATTTCATTCAAGATAATCGCCAAATTTAATAAAATATCATCATCAATATCATCTACCAGTTCTTAATTCAAGCTTATTGATATCAAGCCACTTTAGAAAATATATCTTTCTAAATTACTTTTCCATGCTCTTCATTACGGTTTTAAAGTACTACATATTATTTTCATTGTTAACAGCACAAAAGAGCTATTACAAATATAAATAAAACTAGAAATATATTTTAAGCTTCCACTTTATGAAAGATAAACATTTATACATTCTTATACTTGACATCTATTCCGTATTGTTTTTTTCCTCTTTTTTTTTAAATTGCAATAACAGCAGTCATCAATAATTATCAAAGAATAAGCAAATATGTTTATTTTTCTTTGTAACTCACAATCGTTGTTACTACTCTTAAAGTTTATCCCGTGTTAAAAACACACTTTTATTAAAATATTCAAACTTTCATAATAATAATAATAATAATAATAATAATAATAATAATAATAATAATAATAATAATAATAATAATAATAATAATAATAATAATAATAATAATAATAATAATTACTATTATTTGTATTTTATAAACGAAACTTACAGGTTCATTTTCTTTGCCAGTTACAACCATCTGAGCTGACACAGCCTTTGCTTCTTTCTGTAATTCTTCATTTGCTCCTGTCCTCTCTTTCAGGAGGTTGGCCACTCGCCCACATTCATGGCATACATAATCTACAGACCTTTAATATATATATATATATTATATATATATATATTATGATATATTTAATATATAAATAATCTAGATATTATATATATATATATAATATATATATATATATATATATATATTATATATATATTATGATTAATATATATATATATATATATATATCCTCATCATCCACCTCCTTTCCCCAAGATATTCATATTTTCTACTATTTTCTATTTCCAGTGCATGTAGTATATATATAATATATATATATATATATATATATATATATATATATATATATATATATATATATACTATATATATTATATATATATTATATATATATATATATATTATATATATATTAAATAAATAAGTCTATTTACGTAAGCACATTTCTGCAATGGTCCATGTAAATGCTGGCATCCCTATAGAGATAAGGGCCACACCTGATAGCTAAGTAGTTAAAGCCACAGGTCCCTACCACCCACCCTGATGTTGCATTTACATATGTGCTATGCTTGGTGTTTCATTTTTTCATTTCCATACATGTTGTATAGATGTTAATTTCTGGTTCAATATTTTTGATGCGTGTTTATCTCTTTATCTTCAAGTATGTATGTTTTTCCAGTGGCATTCAATGGATCAACAATACTAAGGACGTGTAAGGAAGGTACTACTAAAATGTCTGGTAATGGAGGATATCTAACTAAATGAAGATGAGGGTCCTTTTGATTCTAAGAAAGTCACCTAGATTTCTTGCTTATCTATGAAACTATTTAGGACACATGCTAACCACCAATCTCTATCATACATAACTGTCACAAATCCTTTAATGTCTTAGGTTCAATTACTTTGTCTTGTTTACCTATTATAATACATTCTTTCTTCATAACTTAAATTAGAAACTAGTTTCAGTTTAATTTGCGTCATTGATATCGGAATAGAGAGATGCAGTTTGTGTCCCTATAACTGTACTTACATTCATAAACCTTTCCTCTAGGTCACACCCTTCTTTTTTTTAATCCTCAGTTGATGAATAAAGAAAATTAATTTCTGGAATATGTTCTGTTGCAAATTGGAAAAGTAAACGGGGTGTCATTATTTGATCATTGTATGGCTGCTGCAGGCTTCTTTGTGCTGCTACTATTACCAGTTAATAGTACTACCTAGACCATCACATGTCCTTTTTCCATGTGAGGTCGCAAAGAAATGACATTTTGCAGGTTGCAGGTATTCAATAATCAATGTGATGAAAGCACATATTTGTAAAATTTTTGTAGTTTTAGTACTGACCAACAGTTCCATATTAATGTTGTGTTTGAGAAATATTTTCAAAAATTTAATAACCTGTCTCTGAAACAAATGTATAGCCACAGTATCATGCTTCATACAGTCTGCGATTACAACAACATTAACATGTTCTAGCCTCTTCTCATTCATGTAGTAGCACACTAAAGAATGTATAGTTGTCTGAGCAATGCTCCAATGAAAATCCTGTGCAGCATCCTGAAGAATAAGAGTAATTTTCAGGGAAATCAGATAGAACCAAAATTTCCCCTCCTTTAAAGATTCTTTCCGCTTTATACAATATACTGATTGCCCTATGGTTATGAAATTATGTTCTCTTAATTTTAAAAAGCTACTTGAGAATGCCTAAATGAATGTTTCAGTTCATTTTAATACATTTTTAAGGGTTGTTCGATATGTTGAAAATCATTGCTTATACTGCACATCACCAATCAGGATCTTATCAAAAATCTGTAATAAATAGTTCTCAAGTTCATTTAAGTTGAGTTGACACACTTATGATAGTTACCAAAGTAACAATCATATGATGGGGTTGCACAAACAATAGCAGTTAAGCAATCCTTATATATTTTTTTTTTTATCTACTGAGAATATTAAGGGATGTTATAATAACCATCAGCTTCACATTCGGATGAATTTTGCAAACACACACACAGTGTGTGCGTGTGTTCGACTCCCACCCGCAAAGATGCATTCTTTTGGTCGTAGTTCACAAAATTTAGACAATTAATACTGTAAGAAACCTACTTTTCAATAATTCTGCTCACTTCTTCACTTATAAAATTTAATAAGTCTATCAACGATCTCCTATGGAAACCTCCTTGCTCAAATACAAGTTTTTTAGCTTGTCTTGTCATGTAGTTTGTTGTTAAAATTCTTTTTGGACTTTGTAAATTGTCAAAATCTGGAGTTTAATGATCTTTTATCACACACATTGAACTTTTCTTTTAACTGGGTAACGATTTCTTCCTCATCTGTCCCTCCCTTCCTTTGCATTGGTTCATCACAAATTGGACTAATATTTAGAGAGATTGCTTTCATTTTCTGCTGGACAGCACGCTGAATACCATATGATTTTCTTTGTTGATATCTAATGTTCTTTTGAAGCTTATGTCGTTTTACACGTGATTCACAAATCAATGCGAGATTCATTACGAATTTGTAATTCGTATTCAGGATCGGTAAAAAAAATTTCTTTTCACGTTAATGTCATTCAGATTCTTCTAAAGAAATTGCTGGCATCAGAAGTTATTTCTTCTCATAGTTTCTTGCGACATCTATCACATATTTTTATACCTGTGATTAATTTTGCTTCTGGTTATGTTCTGATAAGGTCCTTTGAGACAATTTGAAGTGTTTTTGTAATATTTCTTTTGTACATTTTAAATGGATCACAACATGAGTTTTGCTTTAGTTTAAATTTAACAAATTGGTCCATTTCAGTTGAAGATTATAGTTTGTACTCTAATCAAAAATATTTTCAACAAATATAATATATTTGCTGCTGTAAATATAAACTACGGAACTATATAAATATAATTCTCAATACTATGTAATGTCTGCAAAAAAGAAAATGAAAATGTTATAAATATATGACTATAGGTAATAATAATAATAATAATAATAATAATAATAATAATAATAATAATAATAATAATAATAATAATAATAATAATAATAATAATAATAATAATAATAATAATAATAATAATAATAATAATAATAATAATAATAATAATAATTAATAATACGCTATATATAATAACAAACGTAAAAACACCCTAAGACATGAAAACCAAGAAGCAAAGAAGAATGAGATTAATAGTTGGAAAGAAAACGATGTGTTTGAAGAGATAGAAGAAAGAAAGTAAAGGGACTATTAGGACTAGTTGGATAATTACTGAAAAAGAGAAAGGAGGAGGAAAAATATGGAAAGCAAGATTAGTGGTTAAGGGTTTTATGGAAAAAGACTGTTTAGGAATAGAAGATTGTGAAGCTCCCACTTTTTCTATAGAAGGGTTAAAAATAATACTTTCAAAAATAAATATGAAAGATTGGCAGATAAAGACCTTGGATGTGAAGACAGCATACTTACAAGGAAAAGAAATGGAAAGAGAAGTGGCGATAAAACCTCCTGGGGAAGCCAATACTCTAAAATTATGTTAGCTAAAGAAAACCGTGTACGGTCCAAAGGATGCCGCAAGGAAGTGGTATGAGAGTTTGGTAGAACTGTTGATGAAAATTGGAGGGAAGAGAAGTAAAATAGATAACACAATATTTAAATGGGAAGAGAATGGTGGTGTTTATGGAATAATGGGAATACATGTAGATGATCTCATATATGGCGGTAATAAAATGTTTGAAAAGAAAATAATATCGAAAATAAAGAAAGAGCTGAAGGCTGGTAGAAAAGAAAGCGGTGTTTTTAAATATTTGGGGATAGAAATGGAACAAAAGAAAGACAGTGACATTGTTATAAGTCAGAAGAGTTATTCAAGGGATAAATTAATGATAAGAAAACTACACAAGGAGAATAAGGATGAAAGGTTAAATGAAGAGGAGATGACAGAATATAGATCTTGGTTAGGAAAGTTAAACTGGATGTCTCAAAATACTAGACCTGACCTTAGTTTTGATGTGTTTTTTTTTTAAGAAATATGAAAGAGGCCGCTGTGGAAGATTATAAGGAGTTAGTTAAGGTGGCCGAAAGAGCAAAAAGAGAAGAAATTCAAATGAGAATACCAAAGTTAAAAAGAGGAAGAATGCGTTTGGAAGTATATTCTGATGCCTCTTTTGGTAATGTGAGTGAGGGAAGGACACAGATAGGTTACTGAATAAGGATAAGAGATATTGCAGGTAACATCTGTCCTCTGTTGTGGAAATCGAAAGTAGCCAAACGAGTGGTAAGTTCAACTTTGTTGGCCGAAACCCTGAGCATGGTGGAAGCTATTGAATGGGGAGAATACATTAAATATTTGTGGGAGGAATTGACAAATATTAATGATCCGGAAAAATTGGACATAATTGCAATGACAGACTGTAAGTCTTTAAGAGACCGCACAAATTCTACTAAGGGTGTAAAAAATAGAATATTAAAAATATAATTAGCTAATTTAAAGGAAAAGATGGAAAATGGAGTGGTAAAGTCAGTTGAATGGATAAATTCGAGGTTGCAATTAGCAGATGGTCTTACAAAGAATAATTGATAAAATCTATTGGAATTGAGAAAGGCTTTGGGATGTGATTAAGGGGAAAAAAGGAAAAAAATAAACTATAATATACTTGATTTAATTTCAGGTATGTTAGTGGCACGCTTCACGAAGAGGGGGCCTGTGCTTATTTTGTCTGTATCGTTCTAATTTTGTAAGTTGTTTTTTAATTATTTGTCTTTAGTTTTTCTTTGTAGGATTATGCTCAACTTTGAATTTAGTTTTGTTGTATTTGTATATTTGATTAGACTTACATTATTAATGTTGGAATAATATAATCCATTAAAACTTTCTATTGGATCTTTTTTTATTGCTGACTTCGTTTGTGAGATTGGTTCATCGATTTTGTCTTTTGGGTTGATTAAACAAGAGAAAAGTCTTATTGATGTTTTCTCCTGACTATCTGATAAAACTTTCATTGACTATTACATTATTCCCTTACTATTTCCTGACTGTTTTACTCTTGAAAGTCTTTATCCATTTGGAGATTGCCTTTAAGGTACACCGTAAGTGAAGGACCTCTATTGATTCCAAGGTATTGTGTTTAAATTGTTGACTTGACTTTTTTGTACCAATTATATATATATATATATATATATATATATATTATATATCATAATATATATATATATTATATATATATTAATATATATATATATATATATATATATATATATATATATATATATATATATATATATATATATATATATATATATATATATATATATATATATATATATATATATTATAAA
>JABUQX010017002.1:0-12500 GCA_015478945.1 Trachelipus rathkii | reverse complement strand
CAACAAAGTGGAAATTAAAATAAAGACCACAAATGCTACAAAAAATTACTGAATTCCAAAGTAGCACTAATCCTACCATTAGAAGATACAAAATTAATTCTAGAGTAATGATTAAAGGAGAAGAGGATAAGGTGGAATCTTTGGACACCACCCATTCTGGTATCTTTCTCATCATTTTTTCTTTAAATGTTAAAAGAAAATGTGTGAAAGAGCATAAAGTGTAATTTTTACTAGTGATGGGATGATGCCAAAATAGTTTCCGATGATGATCCCCCAAAAAACTGCATATTCTTCCAATTCTCAATACTGATTCTAATTCATTGTACCATACCAAAATAATTCCCTATTTCAATTTTAACAAGAATTTCCTTTCTGATTCCGATTCTTCCAATTCTCATGCAGATTCCAAACCATCTTCACATCACTAATGTGTACTATGTAAGCACTAATAATGTATATTTTGTGTCAGTGAGGGGAGAAATAAATGAACTATCAGACAATGGAGTACAAAGAAATTTTGCAGCTCATCATAACAATCCATACGCCCTATAGTTTAATCACATCACTCGTATACCAACTGCACCCTATCCCTATAAATATACTGTATATACCACAGATCCAATTACTAATGAAAATAACAATGAAATATAATCAATTATCTCTTAAAACTAGCAATATCACAATAATACCAACCGTAAAAAATATTATATTGGGTGGTTTCATTGGGTATTCTGTTGGCATCATTATTCTACCATGAAAGATACCTCCCTCAAATTCAGTATCTGGGGGTCCTCTTACAGTGAAATGCCATTCAAATAAATTGTCCTCTAAAGGTTGAGCGTAATATTCTTCTGTGGCTTCATGAAGCTCTTGTGCCTCTTTCAACAAACGTTTAACACCTGAAAGATAATACATAAAATAAAAAAGGTGATCACTTTAATGTTACAAATGAATTACAATGCTGGTGAAATACATAATAATACTATTTCAATACTTAAAGCAAATCGATAAACTGAGTATTTAGCATAGATAGGGAGTCAGTTGGGACTATTTTTTATAAAAAGTCCTATTTCTGTTCCACATCATAGCCCTTTGGCACACAAAACAAACCACTCATACCACCTATATACCAAAAGAAAAATATCCTTTCGAAGGCATTAGAATCATGACAGTTGCCAGTATGTAAATTTTTTATTTATTTTCTTAAATTGCCTAATACTTTGTATTTAGAATGCATGATTTGTTAAAAGTTAATTAACATGAGATAATGTAGTGTGTATGTGACACATGACACTGATTCTATGTTTCATTCTTCAGATTTTATTACTACTACTCTTCTGTCTGTTCTCTCTGCAAGTTTTGACCAATCAGCTGGCTGTTTGAATGAGTTCAAGTGGTTCATAAGTTTTCATTACTAATATATATATTTTTTATTTCCCAACTTTTATATTTCTATGAAATTATTAGCTATTAAAGATTTTGAAATTAAGTTCTGTCATTAACTTCACTGAGATTATAATTTTCTTCCAGTTTTTGGAAAAATTTTGAAGGTCTTGAAAGTTACTGCAGATATTTTTTCTTTGATTGAGCCTACTGATGTCTATGAATTGATCTTATATTTTATTTATAGCTGCAGCTTGTATATTGGTAGTATACTAAGTTCTTTATAAGTTTATAAGAAAACCTTGTTCTTGACAAAAAAAAAAAAAGAATTAATTACATGATATTAACTTTATCATAACCAGGAATATAATAGTATTATTGCAGGGAGTCCTAAAAATATTTTGATAACTTCCAATCTCTAATACCGTATTTATAGGAAGACTGACATTCATTAAATAATAATCTTTATTCATATGCAGAGTGGTATATCTCATCAGAAACAAAAATTTACATAGCTCATTCCAGTTCAATTAACTTTGCCTGCGATACAAACCTACATAGGTACTGATCTTGTAACAAATCTCAAGTGGGCACTGGGCAGTCTTTAGAAGTCAACTCCTGATTTTCTTTGCCCCCATACGGTAGTTAGAGAGATAATAAATAAAAAAGTTAATAGGAATATTTTTTTTCCACTATAGGAAGTATTTTTCAGCAGTATATAAAGCTGGGGTGAAAGTTAAAAATACTAGAACTATTAAAATAGGCATACTGTAAAGTATATGCAAATATTAATTATTAGGGATGGGCCGGATAGTGAATTAGCCGGATAGCCGGATACCGGATATCCGGCTGGAAGTTAAAACCGGATACCGGATATCCGGCAGTCTGTTATATATATACCGGTATATGGTAAAGGTATAGCACAGTACTCCACATATTTTCTGAAAAAATTCTAAATCCAAAATCAATATATTGATATGTATATATAGGTCTATATATTACTATTATTTTACGTAGCTATATTATATTATATAATTATATATTATTATTATTATATATTATATATTATAATTAATATTATATATACATATCAATATATTGATTTTGAACAGATTTTTTTCAGAAAATATGTGGAGTCCTGTGCTATACCTTTACCCGGTATTATATAATATATATATATATATATATTATATAATATATATATATAATATATATATATATATATATATATATATATTATATATATATATATATATAATAATTATTTATTATATATATATATATATATTATATATATATTATATACTATATATATATATATATAATATATATATCTTATTATATTATATATTATTATATATATAATACTATATATATTATATATATAGTATATATATATATTATAATATTATATATATATTATATATATATATTATAAATATATATATATATATATAATATATATATATATATATATATATATATATATATAGTATATATATTATATATATATATAATATATATATAGTATATATATATATATATATATATATATATATATATACAGGGTGTCTCATAAAAATGTACTAACACATTGAATGCACCAATACGGATGTATAAGTATGAAAGTGTAAGAATATAAGTTCACATTTATTTAAATTCATTAAGGAGGCATCGGAAGCTTACGTCTTGGTAGTCTGCGTCAAAACATGCGAATGTCGAATGGGATGATATATCTTTTATGGTTCTGTAATGAACATAAAAATGAGGTATGCTCTCCTCTCGACATTTTTGTAATTTCTTCGTTCCATGCATGTATCCCCATAACGCGTCAACTGTTAGCAAATAAGTTTTTAACACGTGATGTGAAAAGGTTGAAGAAACAATGAGTATTTCAAGACATGCTCATAAACGATCAATGTAATAACGTTGTTAATAGAATCATAACAAATTTACACCTAAGAATTTATCCACAGCAAATGCAGAAGGGAGAAGAAGAACGTAGGATCGTTTTACTTCTACATACAGTATTCTATAAATGTTTTTGAAGACGCTCCATCCAGCGAATACATGCTCAGAGCCCTCTGGGCAGGTTTCATTGCATGCCAATGAAAGTGATGCCGGGTTGATTCCCTAATGCGTTGGTTATTCGACGGGGAAGATCATCGGGCGAGGTTACTGGTCATTACAGCCCAGGTACACGGATGGTTTGAGATACCCACAGAAAGTGAGTCGCAGTGGTGTTTAAGTCGGGTGAATGCGAGGCCATGGAAATGACGGAGATCTTCTGATTCTCATCTTCCGGAAAGGTTTGGCGAGGGTAAGGTCGTCGACAATAGCAGCATTATGATGCTGGGCACCCCATCCATGTTAGTAATATAATTCTTCGTTGTGTTCTTAAGGTATATCACTCAGGTCAACAAGGATGGTCTGCGGGAAATGGAGGTAACTCTCTTTTCTGTCAAATTCCCTCGAAGAATAAGGCGATAATGCCTATTATTGAGTATAACACATCGGTTCACACGCAACGTTGCTAAGTATGATACCTGGTGATGGATAGTGTTATATGGGGGTTTGTTTCCGCCAATTGTCTGAAGTTCCATCTGTTATACATAAAGTTATTGGTAAAAGCGAGATTCATCGGCTCCATAAGATATTTTCCTAATAAGTCAGAAATCATTAAGAGAGGCAGATCAATGACAGCAGGAAGCAGCCGCTTTTTGGTCTCCAACGATGCAAACATCGGCCACATTGTATGGCTTTATATGGATTTGTTGTATGACAACCGAATTCCGTTCGTATGGATTCTTCGATATCCCAAGACCGAACTAGCCTGCGTAATGAGGACGTTGGATTTTCAGGGGTGTATAGCACAGAACGTTCGTTCGACGTCGAATGTAGGAACGATCCCCCTCCGTACTCGCTGATGGAGGGAGTTGAAACTAGTCCTTTGTACCTTGAAACGCGTCCTGTAAGCTCTATGGGAATGCCATGACTAGCTCGGCGGTCGTCGGATGTGGATAACACGTGTGCTCCATATTCCTGCGACATGCTCTGCGCAAGCATTCACTTTTTTGCTTAATCGTACACCTCCCACATGTCACGCTTTTTCGTCCTGCGTATATCTGGTTCACTGTGGCAATCTGACAAACAAACCACTCTGAAGTTTACGTTTCACTACACTTTATTAGGCATAATTCATAGGTTATGACATAACCTCATATGATAGCTGTTAGTTGGGCTTGTTAAATCACATGACCGTATTTATTAGGCTAAATAGTACATATCAATGTAATCTAAAAGGTGTACTGCATTGAGGTATTTTTAATTTATTTGGTAGTCATTGTTGATAACGTTATTGTTTAAATACTATTGTTGTCATTCGGGATATGCTATGTATTTAACTTCTAATTAATTTTATATTTGACACGTTTCGGCTTTTTGTAGGCATGGTAAAAGGATGACGTCTATTTATTGTTTATGAGGTCATTGCGTGGAAGAAACAGAACAACCGTATAATATTGTCGAGGGCAGAGCACTCATTTTTTTATGTCATTTTCACAGAGCCATCAAAAAATACTACTCCATTCGACATTCGCATGTTCTTGTGCGCGGTTTTCGTATTGTCGTGCGTAGAACCAACATAACATATCCAATCCTCTTAATGAATTAATAACGAACTTATATTTACACACTTTTTATACTGTAACATCCCGTACTGGTGATTCACCGCTGTAACTAACTCGTGCGACACCCCTGCAATATATAATATACTATATATATAAATATATATATCAGAATATATATACTATATGATATATAAATATCTATATATACATATATCTAATATATATATATAATATATATATATATATTTATATATATATAATATGATATATATATATATTATATATAGTATATTATATATATCATATGTCAGAGGTGGGCGTCGGCATTTAAGTCGCGAATTCCGGCAATTGGTGGTATAACAAAATAAATTTGGTAATTGCGATTGCGATAATTTGAAAATGTTGCGGAATTGCAGTTAGCGGAATGCTTATATCATTCCGCAATTTAATCCGCAATTAGAGGATACAAAAAAAATTTTTTGTTTAATTTCAGTGGAATGCCAAAATTTATAGTCCACAAATTTTTAAACGTTGGCCATCTTTGTACGTCTGACAGCAACACCGAAAAATCGTTTTTTTTTTAATTTTTATTAGAGTTTTTGTAAATAAGTAATAATTAACAAAAACTTAAATTCTTTAAGGCATGAATAAACTCTTGCAATCTACGTTACAATGTTACGCCACGTACAAATTTTCTTAAGCTTATATTATATATGAATATAATTTATGAAATGTGTTTCGCAACCAAATTTCAGATAAAATGTATTGTAGCAGTATAGACATGAAATGATGAATAAATACTAGAAATTGTGTCCGAGGGTTCCGTGTTCGTTTTCAAGTATATATATTATATATATATATATTTTATATATATTATATATATATATATATATATATATATATATATATATATATATTTTAAATATATTTTAAATATATAATATATTATATATAATAGATATATATATTATTATATATAATTTTAAAACTATTTTGAATATTCCCCACGAGGAAGAGATCTACCTGGGAATTATTTATCGGTTATCAGGCCGGATACAATGATTCCGGCCAGTAACGGATATGTCAAAACTTGGCGGATGAGGCAGGATTCGGCCCATTTAATTATTGACTTACCTGGACAACGATCATTATATGATCTCTCCATTGATGATGAGAAGTGAAGAAAATTTATTAAATCAGAATGCTGCTGTTTTAAATATCTGTATGAATAACTCTGAAAGTTAAAAAGTTAATAAGCCTTAATATATTATGTAATATCTACATGTAAAATAGGTTAATAAAAATATTTTCATAATCAATGCAATTACTACCATACTTTCACAACAAATAATACAATGTATTAAAGCTGCATTTCTTGACATGCCTGTTTATAAGAGAGACAGTAAAAAAGATTTGGGAAATTATGGGCCAGTTAGATTATTGCTAACAGCTGTGGCAGCCTGTATGGATTGACATTGCTATAAACCTAGCACTAACCTACAGGTATGGATTGATTTTATAATTTTTTTTTATAAATATTGATCAGATTCAAAAAGTTACCAAAACTCATGATCAGCACATAAAAGTTGATCAGAATTCATGATATTTGTATTTTAAATATTTTTTTAAATTTTGACCCTTTTCAATTTTTTTTATATAGCTAAATAATCTGCTGATCAGATTAAAAAATGATTAACATAGGCCTATTCGTGATCAGCACAAAGTCTATAATGTATATTTAAATTAGAAAATAAATAAATTTATACCACCTAAAGTGCATAAGTGCCAACAATTCTCAGACAAAAAAAAATCTTTTATCAAGAATGATATATTTTGTTCCCATACATAAATATTGATTAGCCTATTAAATTAAGTATCAATATAATTAATGTCCTGTAAACACTTCTACGAATTTTAGAAATTCGTATAACAGCAATAATAATAAAGGGTGATCAAAATTTTCTTGACTTTGAATTATTGCAAACTTATTTCTGTTATATTTTGAATTTAGTTATTAGTAATTATATTTTGAATTCAACATTTTAACTACAGACAAAATGTCAGATATTTATTTTATCTACTTTTCCATTCTGTTTTTAGGGTAGATTAATAAAAAATGCATTTTAAGTCTTTCAGAGTTAGCTCTTTTAGGTAATATTATACATATTATGATATATATTATTTAATATTATATATATTGTATTTATCTTTATATATCTATATTACATTTATATATATATATACTAACTATTATTATATTTATATATATTACCTGGTTATATATTAGATTAATGATGGGACAATATAGCATGCAAATATCAGCATATTTTTGCTCAATTCTCATCGTCAATTTTCTGCTGATTATTTTGCTGATTAAGTGAGGAAAAACCATACTGACTGGAGAAAGATTATGTATTCTGCATCATAATAAAAGAATGCTCTACATTATAAATTATTATTTATCTTATTTTTATGTGATGCTGTTGTTCTGTTCTACTATTTACCAAATCTCAGCGACTGAAGTGGTTACTTTACTCGTACTAGTACAAAAAAAAAAAAGTAAAATCATTAATTAATTTCCTGAGTGCTTTGATATCTACAGAGTAAGAGTTGTAACAAAGGGATGTCACCCTATTCACATAGATTACTCTAAAAAAAAAAAATAATGAAGAATAATGAAAACGAAAATTGTTGATCACTTTGGCAAAAAAAAAGTTAGTATCTCAAAGTTGTTAAAAATCCCATAGGATTTTCTTATAATTTTTTATTTTTTTTTAAATTACAGGTGGTAATAGTAACGCAGAGGGGTTTTACCCACCCTCAATTTTTATGAAAATCACAAGATATACTCTAAAAAAATAATAATGAAGAATAAAAAAAAACAAATGTGGCGTCTCTTTAGGAAAAAAAGTTACAGCCCCTCAAAGTTGTTAAACTCTCATAGGCATTTTGGTATATAAAAAAAATAAAAAAAAATTGTTTTAAAATCACTAACATTTAAAAATTTAAGAATAAATAAATAATAACGAAGCATTAAAATAAAAAACAAAAATTGATTTGTCTTTAGGAAAAATAGTTATATCCTCTCAAAGTTTAAAATTTTCCCATAGGCTTTTTTATAAAAAAAAAAAATGGTAATAGTCTGTTTTGAGGTAATGTTATCAGATATCAATTATTTTTTTGATAATTAGTAAGTTATTTGACATCGTTGTTACCCATTATTCAAGTGATAGTTTATATCGTAACACTGATAATCTCAGAAGTGCCATTGGTTTTGGCTAAAATATAGATAATATAAGCTTCAAAATAAAAAAAATATTTCTATCTAATTATATCTATATAATTGTCTATATTATATTTAAATATATATTATTATATATATATAATCTCTATATTAAAATATTTATAATTTTTTCTATGGACTTTGTTGGTTGTTTATATATTTTATTTGTAATGTAGTTTGTTAAAATTCTAAATGATTGCTACCTATATCACTTAAAACGTTTTATGTTGTTGATTCTTTTTCACAATTACTTTAAGATATTATGTCCACCTATCCTCTATTATAACACTAAAAATCACTTCTTCACTATTTCTTTAAAAAAAAGTATGCTAAACTGACTTCCCATTTTGTTCTTCGATTTTGGGTTAAGAATGAAAACACAAGGGGAAGAATGAAAAAAGCACTTTATGCCACAATAACTGTGTAACACAGTAGGGTAGATATATATATTATATAATTATAATATAATATATATATATAATATATATATATATATATATATATTATATATATATATATAATTTTATATGTTTTACATATATATACCGTATATAATATTAAACACATATATATATATATATATATATATATATATATATATAGTATATATATATATATATATATATTATATATAATATATTATATATATTATACATATATAATATATATATATATAAATTTTTAATTTTGTTCTAGGGAACAAGTGTATTTTTCCATTCTTACCCCCTATGGAATAAATACAATTCTAAAATTCTCCCCAAAAAAATTTTTTTGGGGGGTGAGAATGAAAATACAGGGAAGAATGGAAAAGCACTTTATTGTCAAAATAATTGTACACAGGTAGGGATATATATATATATAAATTATATAATATATTTATTATATATATATATAATATATATATATATATAATATATATATATATATATATATATATATCTTATATATAATATATATATATATATATATATATATATATATATTATATACTATATTAACATAATATATATATAATTTTTTAATTTTTTGAAAGGGAAAAAATGGAAGGCATAAAATGGAACAAATAATTCTTCCATTCTTACCCCCAAAAAAAATTTTTTCAGAGGTAAAACAGAATATCCCCCAAATTTTTTTAGGGAAGTAATAGAAACTCAAGCTGTTAATGGTCAATTGGGGGTACCCCAACCTTTCCATTTTTTCCCTGGTTTGGTTTCAAAACTCATTAGTTTGGTCTGTAGACCCTTATTTGTCAGGGTAAAAATGGAAATTTTTCCCCTCCATTTCTATAGCATGCTACTTTGTCAGGCACTACTTTTGCATGGTATATCAGAATTAGATGATAATAATATATTTATTAGTATAAGAAATGAGCTAACAAACCCAGGTTTAACTTTTCAAATATCATGTTTCCTTCAAGTTAAAAGTAGGATTTCCTTTCTTACCCCACTTTTGAACCAATCAGCTCTTACCCCCACTTGCTATATATATTTATGAATTATTTACTTTTTATTTTCAATGAAATTATGAAAAAATTAAATTAAAATTCAAAAATTTGAATTGTGGTACATGTGGTATAATATTATTTAAGAAGAAAAATTTTTTTTGGTTTTGCTTAATATAATATATATAATAAATATTACATATAAATTATATATTTATTATACAATATATAATATATATATATATTATATTAATATAATATATATATATATTATAACGGTATATAATATACCGTATATAAATTTTATTTTTATTTTTTTAACTTCATCAAATACCATAGGGTAAATTGCACAGCAGGCTGGTGCACAATGCATGGAGGGACCACTCGCTGAAGCTCAAGACGTTGGCCATACAGTTCTTTTAAAGGCAACACTCGCTCACAATGCAGAGCAAATTGGAAGCGAGTGCTTCAGCAAAACGGATCTGCATATGCATAGTACTCCAGCCTGCATTAGCATTTAATCTATTGGATTTCATAGTATAAAAAATATTATAATTTATATATATATATTATATATATAGTATATATATATTATATATCGATATATATATATATTATAATATATAATATATATATTATATCTTCTTTCTTTTTCTTCTTTTTCTTTTTCCTCTCCCAGGAAGGAATTTTCATCCTGTCGCCGCGCAAGCGTCTTTCTCCAGACATCCTCTGCCTGGCACTATTCCCTCTCTTTAGCACTCTCATTTTTTGGTAGCTGACATCATTTCCAGAGAAGTCCACTCCACCGACTCCGGCCCGATCTCTTCTAATCGGTCTTTCCTTTGGTCCTTCTGCTCCCTTCTGGATGTCCATTCCCATCTTCTTTTTTTCGGCATTCTGTCTACTGCTCCATCCTTTCCAGATGTTCCCCACCATCTCATATTCCCACATCCATCTTCAGTTCATCTTTCTTTCACACCTTATATCTTCTCTCATCTAAATTAATCATTTCCTTATTCTGTCTCTCCAACTCTTTCAATCATAGTCTTAATACCCTCATCTCCCGGCGCTTGTATTCTACTCTCCTCTTCTTCTCTGATTGATTGTCTCCATGTTGGTCGCTCCTGTTACAAGGCAGCGTCGGAGTCTAGTTATTACTGTTAAAAATCACTTATGTATTTAATCTCTATTTCCGATCGTTATCTTTCATCAATGGGGTATAGCCGCTTTCATAAACATATCCCATACTTTTCATTCTCGGTAATCTCTCCTCCACTTCCTCCCCTTCTGCTAAACATCCTCTCGAGAATAATGCAGGTATTTCATACCGCCTTCAGCCTCCATCCCCTCTCACCAACCATTCCTCTCCCTCCTCATTTCCTCCGGTTATTGTTAAATATCTGTCTATCTGTACGTTCTCCTCAATCCCGCTTCCTCAAACTCCTCTCGTAATACAACTCCACCTACCTCTTCGAATCGTTCTCTCACTCGCTCCAATATGTATATATATATATATAATATATATATTATTATATAGTATATATATATATTACCAATATGATATATATTAAAACTTCATGAAAGATTATTATTTTTAGAAACTTTCTTTGCTTATTAATTATATATATATGATATCTATTTATATTATATATATATACATAAACTTATTATATTATAAGATAATAATATAAAAATAAGTTATATGTATGAACGTACCTATATATATTAATATATATTATTATTATATTCAGTTGCTCGTGTACGAATCGGGCGGAGGGGTGACCAGGCCCGCCTTCTTAGGAGGGGTGATTCGGTCCCTCTCCAAATAAAATAAAAAAAGAACCAAAAAAAAAAAAAAAGTTCGCTTATCGTCGCTAAAAGTCTTTCTTGCTTTTAAGGCTACTCGGCAACTCTGCTACCCGGATCTATTTAATTAGAAAGTTTTTTATATTTTTAAAAAATGTTAAGTAAATAGGGTACAAAATTATCCTTCAAAGAACTTCACCTTTATGAAAAAGGTGAGTTTTTTTTAACTTGTTATCAAAATGAAAACTTGTGGATCGATTTTAATTATTATTTCCAGTGGATACACGTCGAGTATGTTAGGTTCTTTAAAGCTGGCAAAGAAGATTTTTGATCCAAGCAGTCAATTAGTGCAAAAAACGGGGCTAAAACTTTGGTCCGATTCACCCCGCCGTAAAATATGATGGAGGGGTGACTCGGACGCACCTCATTGTTTTTTTCGTATGTCGTAATTTATTTTGACATTTTTTATTACGATATAATTAATTTAATGTATTGTTTTTGTTACTTATATTAAAGTGAAAATTTTTTAAAAAAATGAAATTTAATAAAAATAAACGAGTTGTCTCAATTAAAAGGTCTCAAAATGTTTTGGGCGGAGAGGGTCGTGAATCGGACCAACCTTATTTTTAATATTCGTATTTTTCATTTAATCATTATTGACATCTTTAATACTTATTACTAATTTTAATATGATATAATAATTATTATTATATTAAGTTTAAATTAAAATAATAAATTTGAAATTATAGTAATAAGACGAATTTACAGATGGTCCGAGTCACCCTCAATGGTGGTCCGCTTTCACCCCTCCACGGGCAGGCTGACTCGGCGTTATTCCAAAACTTTAATAAAACTTTTATTAATTTGAAATTACATTATTATTTTTTTTGTGTGCTTATGCCCGACTATAGGGCGTGATTTACAAAAAAAATTTTCCCTTAAAAGTGCTTAGGGGAGA
>JABUQX010017001.1:0-22244 GCA_015478945.1 Trachelipus rathkii | reverse complement strand
TATATTATTATTATTATTATTATTATTATTATTATTATTATTATTATTATTATTATTATTATTATATGTTATATATTATTATTATTATTATTATTATACATATATATTATTATTATTATATGCCATATTATTATTATTATTATTACACATTAATAATAATATTATTATACATATTATTATTACATACATAATATTATTTATTTTAATTATTAAATACATTAATATTACAAATTAATTTTATTATTATTATATTATTAAATAGAAAAAGATATGGTAAATATAAAATCACTAATAACATTACACATATATTATATATATATCAATATATGATATATATATTATATTATTATTATTATATACATTTACATACAATAGTAATATTATTAAATAATAAATAATGGCACAGAAACAAATAAGAGATAATAATAAATAATAATAATAGTATTGGGCAATACAATTGTAATAATAATAATAATAATAATATATAATAATATTATTACATAAAATAATAAAATATTACATTATTATTATTAATGTTACATATTATATACATATATTACATACAAAGCATTGTGTATTATTAATATTACATATATTATTATTATATATATATATACATATTACATAAATATAATAAATATGTTGTATTATAAAGAAGAAATAGATTCATGTAACGTTCCTATTATATTATTAATAGTTAATACATAATTATAATACACAGTAATAATAATATGAATAATAATAATACAATATTATGCATAATACAATAATACATGATATTATATTACATACATTGGCCATGGCATATATATTATTACATAATACATATTATTATTATTATTATTATTATTATATTATTATTATTATTATTATTATTATTATTATTATTATTATATAATACATACATACATATTATTATTACATAATACACATATTGTAGATATTACATTATATACAAATAATACATACTACACAATACACATATTATTAAATAAGACATATAATACTAATAATAATATTAATATTATTAATAATATTATTATTATTATTATTATATTATTATATATACATAAGGTAAATAAAGTAAATAATAATATAAATATTACATAATATTATTATTAGCATTATTATTATTATTATTATTATTACACATATTAATTACATACATATAATATTATATATATAGAAAGATATATATATATATATATATATATACATATAAGTATATATATATATATATATAAATTCATATTAGTATTTATTTTTAAAATAATGGACACTATTCGTATGTTCAGTCTAGTCTGAAACATTTACCTTTGAAGGGAATTTCTGAGAATAGTCTTTTCATACCGTATATTTCCTTTCTCTGTTCCAAAAACAATTTTAAACTCAGATTTGCATACACACATTACATTATGCCTCATTCTTACATGCCTTATACGGAAAGTTTAAATTATTCCTCCATTTTTATAGTTTCCCCTGTCTTGGAATTGCACATTGTCAAACAATCAAACAACGCGCACCGGACCATGTAGGTCATTGATTTGCTTAAAGAGTTGGTTTTCTTCTGAAGCTTTGACGAATCTAGATAAGCTTCCCGAGGTTTTCACCAGATTATATATATATATATATATATATATATATATATTATTATATACATATATATATATACATATATATACATATATTATTAAGACATATAAAGTATATATACATACATACATATATATACATATATTATATGGTTATTATTACAAATATAATATATATATTATATTATTATATATAAATATCTAACTGTATTTGTTCACTTAATAACATAAGAACATAGGCCTCTCTCAAATAGAATTTTAATGAGAGTTTAAATTAAGTTTTAATTTTTAAAGAAAATAAATTTTAAATTTTAAAGTAAAAAAATGTGAAATTAAAAATTCATTAAATTTACAAACTTTTCATAAAATTAAGAATTTAAAACAAAGAACTTAGATTATAAATTTCTGTGTACTTACTTTAAATTCCTCCAAATGGCGTTATTTAAACCTTAAAAACTCGTATTATAAGGGTCAAAATAGCCTGAAATATTCATGAGACTGTAAACAGGCATCATACGGTATATCAAAGCGTTAACGAGATTAACGAGATCTGCTATTTAAGTAAATAAGGCCTCATTGCATCCTAATGAAACTGTCCTATGTGATCTGCAGTAATAATACACTTATTCTTGTTCATTACGAGTTACTTATTAACCATAAACCTAGTTAACAAAGGCTTTGCCACATTAATAAAAATTTGAGACATTAATAAATTTTTATGTGCTGATTGCGAAATGACCCTCGGAATGAATAATTTAATTTCTTATAAAACTGTTAAACAATGTTACAAAAGTCTAAAATTTCATAATTTATTTACAGACCCCATATATATATATATATATATATATATATATATATATATATATATATATATAAAGAACAAAATTATATATATATATATATATATATATATATATATATATATATATATATATATATATATAGTGGCTAAAACCAGAAGGGGTGAAAGTGCTTCGAGGGGAACTGGGGTGAAACCGTGTGGAAAGGAAGGGAATGACTGCCAAGCATGCCCTTACCTAAGCGTTTTTTGTTGACGGAACCCATGATTTTCCTCTAAAGAGGAACCTTAATAACCTTTTTCTGATAATTTTTTATGACTTTTAACCACAAAACTACGAACCACGTCCTTTTAAATGCAAAACAGCAAACTACATATTATCTCATGTTCCGCTGATGGTTGGAACTTTCCTTGTGTTGTTGATTACTCATCCTTGACCCTCTTAATCTTATTGCCTTGCCAGAGGTTTTTTTTTTTTTTTTTTTTTTTTGAAAGAGGTAACCCTTTATCACTGAGGGGTTTGTATAATCATCCTCTGACTCTAACATAATTCTGTTCTAACTACTTTTTCTATATTTACCTAAATTTGAGAAGGTATTAAGATGCGCGTCCTTCTCAGGCTTTTTCATAAATCGTTTTGTCGTGTTTTCCCTTTCTCCTCATAACCTTCCCCTTGACACCCTTCCTTAGTGTTTTGGACCAATTTGCTGTGCCTTGGCCCTATCACCACGTCACTTACTTGTTACCTCTTTATGATTGGGCTTAAAATTGAACGCTGTAAATGAGTTTAAACTCTTACAAATCTTTCATTCAATTATAACTAACATTATTTCAAATATTGGTAAAATCGCAATTTCGGAAATCTAAGAATATCCTTCCTTATTAACTTGCAATTTCGGACCCAGTTTAGGATTAACTTTTAACCTAGCTTTTTTATATTATGACGTAAGTCCTAAAATCTCTCCTCAACTCTAAACCTACCCCAACCCATACTTTCATCTTATGCTTAACATTAACTCTAAATAGGCATCGTGTCTTGTGTGTTCATGGACCATCTGGCACAAAAAGATTATATAGTATACGAATTGATTAAATACTGAACTACTTAATGTCCGTATTAGACAAGAATCCCATTATGCCAGAAAAATTAAAATCACCATTATGACTATACCTTTTCTTTACTGTGGAATGCTGTCTCAATTCCTTTCACAATTTCCGCGTCTAATTTCCTGACTCTAGCAGAGAGAGAAGCTAAAAAAATGACCCCTATTCTAATATAGATTATAAAATAAGAGTATTATACCCATACCGACTTCAAAATCATGATATAAATTATAAATATGCTTTCTCACTAAGTTCATTATACAAGTGTTTAGAAATCATATGTCTCATTTCCTACATATTCTATTCAGCGCCACTAACACCACCCATCATCTTTCCCTAGTCCAGTATATTAGTAATAAAGAAAAGTGAATAGTCAGTATATATCATATTCTATAATATAACGGAGCTACCTATATAATCTATTCATTTAAAACCCATGTTCACTAATCATTAATTGCATAATAAGTCTCAATAAAGTCTATCTATTATTTAATTGAATAAAAAATCAGGGGTACTTATTCTAGGTCTATATTGGTCTTTCAAGAGATAACTTATGTAGATGTATAAAATATAGCATTTATATATTTATATATTAAGTTAATATTTTAAATATTATTATTAATTAGTATATTAGTACTTAATCTATAAACTCATACAATTATATTTATAAGGAGCCTATTAATACATATGTTTATATATTTAGTATCACCCACTATTACCAACCATATGCTAGTTTTATTATGTATCCAAGATATAGCCCATATATCCCCCCCCAACTTATACCTCATTTATATTTGCTTAAAAACATCAATCACACAAATACTATCTGGAAGAGTTAATACACATTTTGAGACTATACATAATATTTAAACCATCAAGGTGCTTTATAGACAAACACAGCAGAGATACCAACCATAACATTACTTAACATAGTATTTTAGCCCATAAAACTTAATAATTATACTACCAGCCTGTAATAAAAATTAAATCTAATCCTATTCATTTACTATAACCTATAAAGTACCCTTACATCCCCTATAATCCTATCACTACTTATAACCTAATAACCTTAAGTAAAATCCCAAAATTCAATATGCATCTTCTATCATATTACAAGGTACTCAGCTATCATCTTTTTTTTAATTATTCAAAGTCATTAAAGAGCATATTGTAGTTATATGTAAAACATTATGATACCGAATAAATACTGTTTAATTTAATTATACATCTCAATATGATTATATTTTTAACCTCACACACTATAGTCACACAATCAGCTATTATAGCTTTATTTATCTCTACCTCATATACTATTATTATAGTACTCAAATTCCTAAATTAATTATGTAACATATCTAGGAATATAAAGAGCCACTCATACTCACCTCCAATAACTTATATACACAGTTTTTTTTTATGTATCTAAAACACAATAGATTTAAGTGATATTAACAAAGAATCTACATAATGGATCAAAAAGGAAAATTAAAAATACACTATATATAAATATATACTAGATTTAATACTATATCACTATTTTATACTTATGTTAGCATAAATCAGATCTACAATTCTTATTCAATCATATTTCGTACTTCTTAATTATCTAAACTCTAGCTTCAAATAGCTACAAAAATAACCCACCTAAGTTCACTATATATAATGAATTAGTTTATATAGTAGTATAAGATAATTCTACCACACTATATTACTATATATCATTGAATTATATTAATATTAGTCATATGTATTAAGTATTTAATATCAAATTATTAATTCACTCTTCTTCCACATCAAGCTTATTCATTACTTTGAAATCATAAGCATTTACCTTATAATCTGCTTATAATCTCTGACAATTCTAAGATACCTTACTAATATAGTACTAAATGCTCACAATATCTCACATCTGAAGATTATCATTGTATTGAATCAATATAATCTCTTCTATTAACGTGCCTTATATACATATTACTAACGCATAATCTCACATACTCAACTTACTTGACATGACAATACCTTATGAAAACATACGTCTCATAAAACGTTTCTTATTATATATATATTTATAAATTGTTTGAAAATAATTCTATTAAGTACGTTTAATATTAGATAGCAAGTTAACAAGCAATTATTACCATAGATATCATGCTACTTTATTATATAATATATAATAGAATAGATAAATACTTATATTATATTATATACTATATACTCTATATATATAAAAATATATACCATTATACTTGAGGCAAACTACACCCTCAGGTAGTATCCTCTACCCTCACCTCAGTGCACTTTAAAGTATCGAACCCAAACTACAAAGGTAAAACTTACTCTAAAATAAGTTAGACTATATTCGGTTGAAAAGTCAGGTAACGCTCCATCTGTACACCCGAGAGAACACTTCATTCGCAGATTATATAATTGTATTAACATCCCCTAATTATATCTGAATATGATGTATATGTTATATGTTGTATCATGTCCATCACATATTTATCTCTGTTAGAAGTGCCATCACTTTGCCTAATATTTACATAAAACAAGACCTTCCATCTATATGAGAAGCACTTAACTAAATAAAGCTACTGCCTCACGAACTCACTATCGAATAAAACTTTATCACATAGAACCTTAAGATGTGCACTGAGCTCGCAACGACACACTCCTATTTTATGCTAAGCAGTAGACTTTTGACTTCAGAAGCGCTCACGTACACTCCGTACACGGAGTAGGCCATCCCACAGGCGAATGCCCTTAAAAAAGGCCATATTTCTCATTTTTAATATAGCTACTTTTTTCTCTTGCCCAATTCTCTAAAATTTTAATACCTAACACTTCTATCACGCATTCATTTCCTATACTCATTCTCAATATTACTTGTCTCTTACTATTGATTTCCAAATTCATCATCTTCAACTTCTATGTTATTTCACTAATGGGTTTCGCGTTTAACAAAACATCTATATTGCTGATTACAAAAACTAAACAACAAGATGCAATACTTTATTTCCTACTATTATTCTCACCAATATTTATACTCAAGCTGCCTCACAAAATTGATTAGAGCTACAGAAATATAGCTATTACAGTGATCATCTATTATAAAGCCAAAGTTATTAGGTAAGCTACCTAAACCCTTAACAAAAGGGATCACTAACAATATCACACTATCTTCTTTATATTTTTGCCAAACTATCTCTCTCAAAGTATATTTTATAGATTTATCAATTTTTAATCTAGGCAACCTTAATATCACTAATATCTTTTACAGAAAATCTTTGCGTCACACCTAGCTATTAAAACAAGACGTTTGAAAACCCAAAGGCCAATAAGATTATATAGCTTCAGGACGTCTAGTTCAACACCATAGCCTTGCGATGCTGTTAAGTGTATTCAGTCATAAAGTGTTCAATACACGTTTTCCTATTGACGAGTTAGATATTAGTATAGCATGGTTCAACAATTAACTAATAGCTGTGTATAAAAAAGGTAATTGTTAAGATTAATCCTTTTTAAAAGAATACGCTATTAAGTAATATAGAGATTTTCTTTGACTAAAATTTTTATTCAAGCAATGTGGTGCTTTGCTCAGAAGACAAAATTTAATGGAACAATATTTATAAGTTTGATAAATTTGAATAAGGTTAATTTGACAGATATAAGAAGAACAGAGATTAGTCACTTTGTTTTAGGTAAAGTTATAAATAATCACAAATTAACATTATATCATTATACTTATTGAGTTTTTAAAAGGATTCTAACATAATGTTATTATATCGCTAGCACAATAACACGTTAATATATTGTCTCTGTACTTAGTGCTCTGAGAATGATTCTCCAAGGAATGAAAGTTTACAGAAATGTATCGGCTTAGTATTTTGCAATGACCACATAAATTCGATAAAAGAAGTAACTACCTTCCACGCTGAAAATCACTATCATAAAACTATCTTTATTCATAATTATAAATGAATACTACAAAAATACAACTGCAGTTGCCTTTTTTATCGAAATATTTAATTAACAATTATATATTCCGAGTTTTTTTTTAAAATATATGTGAGTAATTTATAAAATCATATTATTTTTTTTTTTCTTATTAAATAAATAGTAAAGGATATCTGTACAATTTCTTTTTTATAATAACATATATTCTAGTAAATAACAAATGTTCTAAGTTTCGTAGCTAATTGTATATATCACAACATTTTATCAAAATTCATACAACTCCAATGTTTAGTCGCATCACATCACACTTATTTAATATAAATAATTAGAATATTACTAAAATACTTTAAGTGAATTTATAATATAAAATAGGTTATTTTTGTCGTTTTTCCGCGTGTTCTCTCCGTAGATGATAAATAAATATTGTTCAGTTATAAAGTTTATAATTGAAACACTGATAATATTTACAGGATTTAGTACAATGTTTTAACATAATTCAACAATATTCAAACTTTTTACTTGACTCTTTGTTGACAAGACTGCAAAGTATAAAGTTTTTAAGGGATCTTGAACATGGGCAGCTATTGTTATATAACTTAATTATTACTATAATTATATCGTTGACGAATGTGAATCACTTTACAATTACTAAATCCAATTAAATTAACCATCAAAAAGATTCTTGTAGTGAATATTATATATATAATTATTATATACTATATAGTATAATATACAATATAATATTATATATATATATACTTATATATATATATATTCTTATATACTATAATAATATATATATATATATTATAATATAATAATATACTATATATATATATTATATATATATTATATATATATATACTATATATAACTACAGTATATATCAATAATATATCTACCTAGCTAATATATATATATTATTATATATATATATATATATATATTATATATGTAATATATATATAATAATATATATAAATATAATACTATAGTTACTTATTATGTGTTAACCAATATCTTCTCAAAGTTAATTAATACTTCCGTACGTAACATATTTTTCAATAATATTATTTTATCTTATTTTCTCCTCATCCCCCTTCTAAAATATTCATATGAAATATGAACTGCATGAGAAAAATGGAAATAGTAAAAGACTAAATTACATAAATTGGTACAGTGAACTTAGGTATTTTATTATTTTCTTTATCACTGTATAAAATTTATACATTTATTCATTATTTATTCTTTACTATCTTTTTTCTTTTTGTTTACGTAACTGTTGCATATTTTTTACGAACTTACTTACATTTTAACTTTTGATATTATTAGTTCTCTGTTAGCCGATAGAAGATATATTTATAAGAAGTAATAGAATGGGGGAGAGCTTTAGTTAAGATAAATAAGCTAATGACTCGCGGGCAGCAATTTAAAAATGACATAATTAAGATGACTTTGACTTACTTTTTTCTTTTTCTCACTAAACTTCGACTCTCGACAAGACTACAAACTCAATCAATAGAACTTAAAATCTATTACCCAACTTGGCTATATTTCAGTTCTATTGCTATTATTTCAAACTTTTGGACACGTCATAAGATTCTAGCACTTAACTACATTGGAGAATAAAACCCATTTCTTATATCTTTAAATTATATTAAATTGGATGTTACGAACCAACATAAAAGATGGAAACTATTGTCCCAAGTACACACAAACACTCCCCACCCACCTTCTTCCACTCCTCCTCATCTTCTCTCCTCCTCTCTCTCTCTACTCCTCTCTCTCTCTCTCTCTCTCTGCTCTGCTGCCATGTCATCTCTTCCCATAGCTGCCAAAGTCAAGCAATGACCTGGTACCACGTTTCCTCTTCACTCTCTCTCTCTCTACTCCTTCTTACTCATACTCTCTAACTTATTCTCTCTCATCTCTAACTCTCCTCATCGCATCTCTCGTCTCATCTCTCTCTCTTGTACGTCTCTAGTATTCTCCTCTCTAATCCTCTCATCTAGTAGACAATATCTCTTCTCTTCGCTCTGCATCTGCAAACAACACAGCAGTCTTCTCAATCTATCGGTCTACCAGGTTCTACTTCAATGACCATGCATCCATC
The DNA here is from genome assembly GCA_015478945.1 of Trachelipus rathkii. Taxonomy (NCBI): domain Eukaryota; kingdom Metazoa; phylum Arthropoda; class Malacostraca; order Isopoda; family Trachelipodidae; genus Trachelipus; species Trachelipus rathkii. Next base: position 12,682 of record JABUQX010017001.1, on the reverse strand, counting down.
CGTCCTTACTACCTTCTCGCCAATCCTCTCTCATTCTCCTCTCCATCTCTCTCCTTCTCTTTCTTTCTCTTTCTCTTCTCTTTCTTCTCTCTCTCTCTTTCTCTTCCTCTCTTCTCTTTCTCTTATCTCTATATCTCTTATCTCTTATCTTCTTATCTTCATCTCCTTATCTCTTATCTCCTTATCTCTCTTTCTCACTTCTCTCTTTCTCTTCTTTCTCTCTCTCATAAACACTCATCAGGTCTTCTCTCCTCTCCTTCTCCCTGGTTCTTTAAATTCGATTACAATTAATTCATAGAAAATTAGTTGATAATTATAAATAAACTTAAAATTTTTTTAAAACCTTTGTATTACTTATGTATTTCAGTTCAGCGCCCTGAGAGCTCTACTCACCTCACTCAGACCAGTCAAAAAAAAAAAGAACTTGAAATCTGGTACGAGTCAGTTAGTTAAAGTGTTTTGAGATGCCAATTAATAAAAATCCCACCATCCTAGTCGTAACTTTCAACACACTCATGGTGTATGATTTGGTCTAACAAGAGTTTGACAAATTTGAGGGATTCTTATATCCCCATTTTCTTTCCTCACAAATACTTTCCTCCCTATCCCTGATACAAAGAATGAAAAATAATCCATCTACTAAAAAACATAGGAGTAAACATTAAGAATATTAAAATTGGGACGAAATCCGCCTCCCCCAAGACAAAAACACAGATAAAGGAAAATGGATTAGTAATGAATATGTAAATTTTGCTTGGTGAAAATCTGAAAGATGTATGTATGTCTAAATGAAGCTGGATTTATATATAATTTAGTAGTATATTATTAATTGATTATTTTATGATTTTATTCTATAAAATATTAGAGATTTAAAAAGTCGTAAGTTATATTAACTATGTAATCAATTGTAAAGGTGAACGTACATAACATTAAGTGAGATTAATCATAGTATGATTATTTTTCTCTAAAATATTATTCTTTTAATGTTTATAAGGAATGACGAAATCAATAAAATACTACTAATATATAAGGACTTACATTAGGATACCATAGAACCTCACGCTGCTCGTAAGCGTAGCACAATAAATCTCGAAATAAACCAATATATATATTAAATCTCGACGGTAAGTTAAAAAATTATAAGATATTAAGAATTTTAAATGATAATGCATATATATGTAAATGTTAGAAATTGAGACATGATAGTAAATTATGTAAATTAACTGACTTTGAGAACTGAATATTTGTCATCACATATAAAATCTATAGTTAATATATATAATTTTTATGGATATATTATATGATACACAATAAATATGAGTGCTGATATTATTACAGAATACCGTATTTATAGTTATAATAATTAATATATGTATTTTAAATCGAATAATATTAAATTTTATTTATTTTTATACTTAAATATATATAAAGATTTTATTATATCTGTATCAAATACAATATTTTGTACTTCAACTGGTACTTATATATATATGTAAGGTAATTATTTAAAAGTGGACACCACGAATGATGAAATATAGATTCATATAGCCGGATTGGTAATGTGTATTACGAGATGAATAACTATGAGGGAAGAATAATGATAGTTTTAAGGAACTGATTTATAATATATATATATATACTAGCTAGAGCCATTTTTTATAGGTGTTTCTATAGTATATAATCAAACAAAAACTATGAGCTATGTTACTTATAAATTCAAATATAACGGGGTGATGAGTGTCACAAAATCGAAATTACTGACGGAACTACTGTATAATATATTAAGGCACTCACCCTACGGAAGATAACCTAGCAGGCCTACAGACGTTAGACGTATGAGAACGGCAGACAAGCAAGACCCCGTTGTGCCTCCCCAAAAGTGCCAAGAGCCGTCGCTTATTATAGATTTTTAGATGGGAAAAAACTAGATATAAGTGAAAGTAGTCTTGAACTAGAAGAAAACTTCAATATAAAACTGTGAAAGACGAAAGTGATTGTGAGTTGTGGAGTGTAGTTTTTTAGTAATTATACTTTATATATATATATATATATATATGATATATAAGTATATTGGTAGATATATATAGGTATATGATAGTTATGTAGTGATTATAATATAATATATTTGCAAAATAGGGGGGTATAGCCTAGAATATCTGCTAATAGTTTGATATATATTAGTATCATAGTATAACGGTTGCTACACCTACTAATTTCCCGTAATATGTAATATATACTATTATCACGCCCTTTATACTTTATAGTAGTATTAAAAATACATATATCATAATGTAATTTTAATACTTACCAAATTTTGATGAAAATCTTAGGTTTTAAAGAAGCGGATCTTTATATTATTCATAGTTCTGCGGACATTACGTACGTCTATAGGCACAAACAGGGAGGTATGGTGGAGTGATAGATGAGATCTAAACTTGAAAATCACAAACTTTGAGGAAAGCAAATCGTATAAGAGAATCACGATAGAGTCGAATCGCAACTAAATAAAATCAAACTGTAAGTCATGATCAATAATGCGCACCACGTAACACCAAATCTCTGTGTCGATTATTCCCTCTTAGTTCTGCGAATTCCAAGTATAGTAACACAAAAGAATATATCACATAAATAGTCTCCCTATAACTCTCTTGTATAAGAGAGAAATTTTTGGAGGATAGGCTATAGCCACAGGCAGTGAGGTATTGGTTGTTAAGTAGGGTTCTTTATATATATTGGATAAAATCCAACGGCATCGGTGGTATCGATCTTTCGGCTTTACGTTATGGCTATAAATATGAGTATAAAAAATTAACATCATGACGAACCGATATAGCTAAATGTATGTTAATATAATAATACATAAGGAAGATAAAGAATTAAATTATAAATTTGAAATATTTTACCGATCCTATAGAAGTTTTTCTTTTAGTTTTATCTATGCCCCAATTTTTATTTCACTAGAGTATATTATCAATTAATTTATATTTAATTATTATTATTATTTTAGTAAAGGAGTGTTATTTTTCTCCTATTTATTTTTTTATTAACCCTATATTAATCGATTAGAACTCTAATTGATTGTGGTTTTTACAATACCATATTTGTCAGCAGTGAGCATAATTTATAAATTTCCTCCTTATTATTCATTCATGTTATGACATAAACTTATTGTTTTAATATGAAGAGTAAGGAACCTAAAAAGGCTGTGAAACAACAGCGTATCATTTTTAATAGAAATTTACAATTATATAATTCAAATTACACTAAACTAAGTTAGTTTATTATATATTTATATAAATATTAATTTATATTAATTTAATATTTTACCAAATATTATGAAGCTTAGCTAACGTTATAATAACTTAATATACAATGTAGGCTACAACAGCGACGTTATAAAGACTTACTGTATACAATTATCAGTGCCAACATCACACACTACAACAACATATATATATACTATAAATATAATAAAAAAATAACTAACCTTAATAATGAACGTTATTATCCCCGAAACGCTAAGGTTAATACTAGTAACACACGGTATAGGGTAGACACAGGAATAATCGACCACTTTATAGTATATAGTCACGGCTATGCCCAAAATAACCATAACACCAATAACGTTTATTCAAGACAGTCTAAACTAGTTTAAAAATTCTATTGTACCCTCACTACGTAGATAAAATACCCTCAATAATCACGTTACGTATAATAATATAATATATTATATAAGTAATATATAAATATACTATATTAATAATATATTATTAAAATTATATAGGGAAGACCAAATCTAGATACGAAGATATGTATATAAAATAGATTACTATTAAAAAAAATGTATAGATGAAATTTTTTTAGAGCTTGACAGAACAAAGTTTTATTAAACTGCAACCTATGTGCTTCTAATGATTGTTCACAGATACATAATAGTAAACACTCCGTAATAATGTGAGATGTATTCTTCACCTTTTTACCACACAGGACCATTATGAGTAATTCCGCCCTGCTAAGAGACAGATATCGAAGAATTATGGTATCATAGTTTCGTTTGACATTCACCCTATCCATAATGAATCACCTAAAACCACACAGAAAACCGCTCCCTAAGTTATTTCTTAAATGCTAAAAAAGATCACTGTTGACCTGTTACAGATTTTTTATAAGTTTTTTTCAAATTTTTTTCATAACTTGATAACCCTTGCCTGCCAAATACGATAAGCCACTTTATCTGAATTATTAGCTGGGAGTCGCTGTATTCCAGTTGAATAAACGCCGCAATCCTTTCTAGATAGATTTATCTTACGCGTCTTCGGCGAATCCTTATTTACTACGTACTTGTTCGCCCAGATGTCCCTGGATCGAGTGGTTTTCTGTCAGTATAGATAAAGAAACGCTTGGCTCAGCTTACGCGTTTTCCCTGCCCAACGAGGGCCTGATGAAGTAACGTCTGAATCTGGGTAAGGAAGAATCACTCAAGGATTATTTTTATATAGTATTAATATCATTATATATATATATTATAGTAGTATGATAATATATAACTTAATAGGTAGGTTGTGGAGACATACTTGACTTACGCGGATCTCTGCATATTTAAAATCTGACATAACCCCCCCCAAAAGTTTTCATAATTGTTATTGATTATTACTTCAGTAGATTGTTAAAATTATATAAAAGTACTATTTTTTCTTGCAGAGCTAGTGTACTTAGTTCGCAAGATATAAATATATAAATAAAATGATCTCAAGTCTACCTGAGAACTAATCCACTTTGCAGCTCATATTTATATGAAAAAATTTACCAATTATATCTATTATCTTGAATGAGAAGCTATTAAACCTGTTAAACCTAATACATTCTACCTTCCTCTTTCCCAGTCAAGGGACGTGAAAGAAAACTTCCTTTTACGTCGGACCTTTTAATAGGAACATCTAGTAATATTCCATATAGTTTTAAAGTATGATACCCCGCAGCCCACTCTCATACTAATAAAACATTATTGAAAATTTCATACTATAGTACTTATATAATTATACCATAATATTACGTTATTTACTTATTCGTTACGTAAAATTATACTAGTTATATAAATAAATAAAATACATCCTAAAAATATAATTAGATAGTACCCTTACTATTTATGTTGAACATATATTGAGTAATATATAATATGATAACACTAATTAATAACTATTATAATTACTAATTATTTAAAATATATTGTGATTTACTCACATTATATATATATAATTCTCAATAATAAGCATATATACTTACTACTTATATAATAAATATGATATATATATAGCGTATGATAAATTTTTCATATACTATATAGTATATATTGCGTCTTGATTATAATATTAGTATATAATAATATATATTATTATATTTGATCAATATTTATTATATACAAAAAATAAAGAGACAAAAAAATAATAAAATGGATCACTTCGCATTTATGTCAAATGACACTACAAGTATTTATAATTGCGTAGACGTTCTCGTTGTTAGCATACATGTTAAGTCAGAAATTAATTTACCTACTGCAGAGTAAAAAAACTAAGTAACTTAAAAGATACTGACTTTAACAAACTCGCCAAGGGATTGTAACAAATATCTCATCTGGAGCGAGCAACAATCAACTGTAAAAGCATACACTAAGGTTCAGCTTTGTTTACTATTAGAAAATGGAGGTGCTGCCTTCTAAATTTGGATTCCTTATATTCGTGGAGAATTTATGAAATTTGTGTCGTTCAATTTATACAAATATATATCGCTATATGAATGAAACTAATATATTAGCACTACACACTCATAAAGATAAAATAGCTTAAATAAAAAGCGTAGTTATATCAATACATATACAATCAGTCTTAAATTATTACATAGGAAATCTAAGTGTGACATATATTCGAATATATTCAATTTCTATATACAAATTTCAATCTTATCTCTATTCCATTCCTCGACTTTAGCAATTGACAGTTCAGCCGTGTTAGACCCCTTTTAAAGTTTTCTCACATTAAATTCCTAACTCACTCTCTAATCCTTTTCTGAATTCTACCTATTCCACACGATACTCTATCGTCTCACCGTATACTAGCCTCGACCTAGACATTGACCCCTTCACCTCCTCGTCTTATCACCAACAAGCCTTCTCTTTCTCTTAATTTTCTGTTATAAATATTATTTCTAAAATTAAAAACAATTCCTCTGACATATGGAAGCTTCCTAGCTTTGTTGGGAGACTCGTTTGTGCTATTGCATTGATCGTTACAAACAAAACTATTCTGTATTAGTTAGTGATATTTTGAGGTACACGATATTTCGGTTTAATATGCTGTATCACTCTCTTTATTAAATGTTAATACAACATATTCTTTCTGTTCGGTGATTCTAATAAAAAATCAATGAAGATCACGAGGTTCCTAATGCTCAAAGGCTTAAGAGTTTAGTGCCACCGATATTATGATATTATTTCTCCATCTATTTTTAGTATTCTGTGGGGAGCCGTTGTTCTCAGCCAATTATGGATCCTCACACATTAGCCAAATTATGCTTATTATATTTGTTTAGTCAATACTTTGTAAAAGTCGGTTATTAAGACGAATGATTCAATCAGCGAATTATTCCTGTCCCCAACAGAAACTTATATAATAAACATAGTCTTTTTGATATAACCACAGTTGTGTGTATGTGGCGTGTCTATAATTTCAATTATAACTAGTACATCTTCAAGACGTCGATTATCCTTATACTTGGAACCCCATGGCTGTGTGCAACTTATCTGTATAACTGTATATATTAAGAGTATACCTCCCTCTCGACATCAGAGAAGCAAAGAGTGCTTTTCTTAGATATTACAAACGAATTTTATCTAGTCTAACAGATCGCTAAGAATGAACTCTCTTACGTGGCCAATAGGAACGTCTGTGATTTGGCATTAGAAAACAATAATATAACGTTACCACTTTGACCAAGTCAGGCCTTATAAATCTGCTCAACGATTCTCAAAATATATGCGACCAATCTAAAACTGGGAATACAATAACAATTGTAAACGCCTGCCGAAGGCACACCATCTGGCTATCTTATACCGACCCAAGAAGCATTAATCTATCGCAGATATTGAGGTAAAGTAATTTCGCAATAGGAGAAGCCTCTTAAAAGCTATATTGATGAGACTATACTAGTGTGGTGCACACAGAAATATATAGAATACGCCTTAACACTATTGTACCTCACCGTATTAACTTGCTTCACAAATGCTCCCGAAAATTTGAGTAAATGCTTATCAAGATAAGATAATTATGGTTTGTTCATTTAGCCACTTGATAAATAGCCGGAGTATAGATCTTACAAAAAATCAATAGATAATAAAAATAGCACACTCCAATTATATCTCTGTTATTTCATGTTGTATCACACAAAACGTTGGTGCCCATAACCTAAGACCAGAACACCCAATAAATTTATTCGGACTATACAGGACTCCAGAACTGTCCAAAAAAAATTAACAAAATAGAAACGATATTTCTAAATACTATACACTGACAACTAATGTTATTTCCTCTCCCAGTTATGGTTCAAATTTTTTCCACATTACACACACTTTTTTGAAATCCCAACTAGTTTATTTACAGAGTTAAGAGTACTTTGTAGCATGTTGTTTTTAATGTAATTTGTTGCGCAGCACTATAAAATACAAAAATATATAGTATGATTAGTCAGTATTCACAGGGAATACAAACAAACATGAGCACACACACACACTCTCAATTTTTTTAGTTTAGCTCACTCAATAAATGCAAATGAACAGAATCCAATATACGCTTTACTTTGTCGCCTATTATATATGAAAATTTCCATAAGAGTAGATATGTAATGAAGTGTACTAAACTAACTTTAAAAAAAAATACTGTTTATATCTGTTCCAATTCGATTATTGGTTTTCTGTATGCTTCTTCACGAGTTACTAAACACCCAAATCTGTTATTTTGTCAATGTGGTTTCTACCCTTAGTATCAAGCATGTTGCCAATAAATATATCACCACCTATTCCACTTTGATTGCATAGCAAAATCAGTAGGATTCCTAACTCAGACATCCAACTTCCGTTAGGCAGACACAAACAATACACGGGTTGTCTTATACTACAGAAAGTCATATAAGATTCTTTATCAGAACAAAATATCCGGAATTATAGACACATAAGAAAAATCGTAAAAAAAATTTGTATTTTACAGTTAGTTATTTATTGATATTTATAACAGATGACATATGTTTTATGAGGCGGAGAAAGAGCTCACAAAAAGCTATCAAATACAACAAGATAATATAGAATGAAAGGATGTTATCGGAATATTTTTGACATAAATCAATATTTATTAATATCACCTCATATTAACACTTTTAATCTATTAGCCATTTCAATTGTTTGAAATTGAATCCATAATCACTCGCTCCCACTTTTGCTATGCGTCCTCCTTCAGTCACGTAACCATTTTTCCATCAGTAAACCCAACAAGTTAATCTGTAGCTTGCAGGCGAATTACCTAACAGAGTTCTAAATATTTAGAGAGATTCACACCCTATAATTTAAGAATACCTTCCTTGCAAGACGTGATGGATGACATTTCTCGTACTTTAATTCATATACATAACAAGATAATTAGTATTTTCTTTCATTTGTTGTATTCTTAGTTTTCAGTATTTATCCATTATCATTTATAGTATAGATAGCTCAAAAGATTTGTTCTATATTGTTATTTTTTCCAGATGTTACTTAATCTTTCAGTCTATGGTCTTCTCTCATTCTTCGATTAAATTAGACGGCATACATTGCAAACAAACATTTTGTTTGCACACGAACTTAGTATTAACATTTTCCAAAATTTTTTTTACCCAAAGAATGTTATTTTATAAAAACCTACTATCTATATAGCATTAGCAGTGTTCATATCCTAGAGTTTCATACCAATCTGCTATATGCAGAAGATGTACTGTACTGAAATTTGTCATTAAAATTAATAATGACTAATGAATACTAGAATAGTGCTAAATTTTATGATAGATATGCCATCCCGTTTGTTATTCACTAGTTATTTAATAAAATATTTATAAGAAAAAGTGTGCCCACTATAATAGAATATGAAAATATTTCCCCTGAAAACAGTTTATGAAGGAATAATGCTCTATTACTTTCACCAGTAGCTATAATAACGGACCCCTGCGTATATATAAATGAAGAATCATGTACATACACACTTGAGATTATTAATAAATATTTTATCTCTAAAAGGGTGCAGCAAGAAATTTGGAGGAGGCAAGACACTTTGAGTTTGTAGGGAAAGGCTCTGCGCGGTGAGCGGTTCGTACAACTCAAAGCAAAGATCGTACAGTTCAAATATCTCGCCATACTCGCGGCGACTCGATGCAGAAGTGAAGTTCCTCTTCTTCATCGATACCGTCCGGATTTTCAATGACGTTTTTCATTGTGCTGGTCCTTTTATACTTGATCTTTCTTTATTGTGTATTTCGAACCACATAGATCATCCTGTGCTCCTTTAACTAGATAGGCATAATAATTCTAGCATCCAAACAAAACAGAAGTTGTAAGCTGTAATAAGAAATGAATGACGCTGTTATGATAAAGTACCGCCACCGCCACCAGTGCAGTAAGCAGACTGCGCAACAATCCATACTTACTCCTATAAATGAAGTACTTAAATATGAGCTCAATAATCTTACAGACAATATGGAGCATTGTCTTGCACAGGAAATACGAGTGAGTACAAAAACCATTTTGTACATCCATTCTTGATTTAGAAAATGAAAGTAACTTGTACGGCTTGAAGTATCAGATGGTTGCCATGATCAGATATAATTATATCGGATCACAGTTATTAAAATTTTTTAAGAGTGATATTTGTAGCAATTAGAGCGATCCTAAAGTATCTCTTGCGATCATCTGGTCTCTTACATCAGTATTATGACCTGCACCATATCTTCGCAGTGGTCGACTGTTTCTCGTCAAAGAGTGCACAAAGAAAAGGTGTCATATATCAATGTTTGATTTCAGGCAAATGTATTAATGGTTATAGTGAGCTTTCTTTACCTTCTCTTATTATAGCTAAAAGGTCGTGTTTTATATAGTGACAGGCTCAGACACATAATATTCATTACAAAATGTGCGAGTCTTCAATCTGGAACTCAAATGAGCCTCGATCTCATGTCTTTCAAAATTATCTTCGACTTTTACATGCAGATAATTTATTACTTAAAGCGACAGCTGTACCCTCGAGCCCCGACGAGCATCTTAATATAAATGACCAACCAGCTACTGCTGTACGTCCACAAAGATAGCAGAGAATCCAAAAAACGCTTCATCATATCATATAGTAAGATCTGATCTAGCAACTTCAATAGATAATAACTCACACACGACTGAAACATACTCTCTTGACAAGGATCTTCATAATTCTTTACCGCGTTACGAACTCAAGGCCGACCCCAGCAACGAAAAGAGAGATTGTACGCCCATAGCCCACCTTACACTCCCTTATCACCGCCACAGCTCGTGTAGCACCAACAGCTGAACAAAATAAGCGAACCACCATCCAAAGATTCTTAGTAAAAGATAGCAAAATACATATGCATCGTCACACACACGTGCACACACACACAAAAATTGAATACTGGTCAAATGAGTATGTCTAAGCATTATCAGTCTATGATACTGCACCTCAAACTTTTCTTAACCTGTCTCTAACCTCAGTTGTATTTTCTCGTGTTCCCAAATGTGATAATAATGTTTCTGGCCCGTGTTAATTTAACGCCAATGTATTCTGTTCCTTTCTATCTTCTGTTCAAACTGGTGGTCGTTATTGATAGTGTGGTTCTATCTCAAGCACATTTATTTATAGAGATTGGGTCACAACGAGAATTCATCACAATCTCTTCTAAATAGCTGATATCCTCTATGTTATCCAGAGCATTTTTTTATAATTTGAGTAAAAAATGGGGAATTTCTCACATATTTGGGTAGTTACTATGATGGCGTTATTCTGAGTATATAGAATTATACTCAAAAACCAGGGTTAAATTTTCGACAGTTACTATGCACTCAATCCCATACTATGTCTCTGTATCGAATCACCTCAGCACCATAATAAGCCTACTAAATAAATAACGTTTATCTGATAACCGCATCTAATTTAGTAAAAAAAATTCATTTTTGGGTATTAGGGATGATTAGAAAATATTATTATATATATTATTATTTTCATTACTTATATCAATATTCTTTATCAGCAGCTCCTAAGTCAAATCCTGTATATATATATATATATCATTCATGTGATCTAGTTTTTAATTGATCCATTCTTATTTATCGTATTCTGTTTCAAGGTAAATTGGTCAGTTTAAATAGTACACAGTGTATTCTCGCGCCTCTTACTAACTGTGAGGATTGCAAAGCAAGGGCACACGGCAAGACGAGGCAGACTTTGTAGATATTCGTCAGCAACCTTCCTCCAATCTGAAACAGTGGAAAAGAATATAAAAACATTCCTGGGCTCTTGGCGAGTTCGCTATGTCAAAACCCTTTCCTAATAAAAAGGGAAAGCACAAGATTAGGATCGGCTTGAAATGAACTTTCCGTCCAGACAAAAGGAATACAAACGACAATCCTTCGAGAAAATGGCAAAACTTACTCCTTTGAGTTTTAACTCAACTCGATATCTTATCTTCAAATTATCTCATCTCTCCAAGAATAGACAAGATTTAAGCATTCACAACATATGGATTAAGGTATATAAAATTACATAGTTTTCTCTCTTAAAACTTTAGAGGAAAAGATCAGGTATAATAAACAAGATACAATAAATTTTGTATATTATCTTCGTAAGATACATCAATGTATAGGAGTTTGGAGTTAAACTCAATGAACCTCGTGTATGAGATAACGCAAAATATTATAAAATTATTTCTCCTCTCCTCTAGCTATTTCGATACCACTCTCGTCGCGGTCTCTCTTCTTCACTATCATTTGCCATCACTCAGTCTTCTCTTCATCTCTTTTTCTTCTCGTTTCTCCCCTTTGCTTTCTTCTCTCTCGTAAACACTCCTATCTCATCTCCACTATCTTACACTACTATTACATTACTCACCTATGCGTCTACCTTCCCTTTTAATGTTATTTCTTAAAACTAAACTCTTGGTTACTGTTTGATGTCATACAACAAAAATCAATAAATAAATCAACTAAACTTAATCACAAATAATAATAATAATAATAATAATAATGAATAATATATTAAATAATATACATTAATACATTTAACTGAATTAATAATAAAAAATTAAAATAATAATAATAATAATAAATAAATACAATAATAATAATAATAAAATAATATGTAATATATGAGGGATTGTGTGGATTAATACATAATATATTTATAGTGAGCGGATGTGTCTGAGAAATATAGTAATAATATGAATAAATAATGTGAATAAGGAATAATCACATAATAATAATATTAATTAATTAATTATATTATTATAACCAATAATAACTAATAATAATACACTAATAATAATAATTAATAATAATAATGAATCAAAATGAGTCAATATAAGTAATAATTAACTTAACTACATCATACTTCTC